>PITA01021957.1:0-31501 GCA_004023965.1 Spilogale gracilis | reverse complement strand
CTATGTACGGGAAAGGGTTAACACAGCACATCTGCATTGCTTGAATCCTGCACATCCAAAAGAAAGGTTTATTTTCATGATTGGCCTTTGTCTCCTGGGAACTTAGCTCCTGGAATGTTCTGTCTGATAAGGGTATTATTGAAGCTCTAAGACATTGGGCTTTGCTGAATTAATCTGTTCACATAGTTTATACTAACAATGTGATTTATGGTAAACATAGATTTTGCTCTGGGGTTTTATTTCTTAAGGAAATAAGGTCACTCACATAGGTACCATATGCCTACAAGACAGATATCCAATGAGATCCTAGAAAACTTGGTGTGTATGAACTTTCCTGGTTGGGACCTCTTTGCACATGTTGTTAGACAACATTATTTGAGGAATTAATGATATCCCATATAAATCCACTTGGAAGGGTCACTTGGAAGCTTGCACTTGGTATCATCTGGACTTCACCTTATATGCCTTTCTCTTCTCTGATTTTACCCTGCATTTTTTTAGTAATAAATTGTAATAATGATCACAAAACTTATGTGTACTGTGGGTTCTTCTGGTGAATCACTGAGCCTGAGAATAATTTTGTGGACCCTTAACACACCATATAAACACTAACCAAAAAAAAAAAAAAAAAATCTGGATTTAAAAAAAATATATTATCAGAGAAAATAGACTGCAGAACAATGAAAATGTTAGGGATAACAAGGTCATTGAGTAATGAACAATTCTCCAAGAAGACATAGCAAGCTTAGATGTACATGTACCTATCATCTGAGTTCAACATAAATAAAGTAAAAACTAATAGAGCTAAAAAGAGAAATAGAAAAATCTAAAATTATAATTGGAGACTAAGTACTCCTCTCCCAGTTGAAAGATACAAAGTTAATGAGTATAAATCTGTTTTATAGCTATATGGTAAATATAAACAATGGGAATTTGAACTGAAAAAATCTTTAAAACTGCAGCATCTGTATGCTGAATACTACCAAATACTCAATAAATAAATAAAAAGACCTAAATAAACCAAGAGATATACTATGTTTCTGGGTACTGTGTTCCTGGAAAACACAATGTTGTTAAAATGTCAGTTCACCACAATTTTATCTATAGATTCGATACAATCCCAATGGTAATCGCAACAAGTCGGTTTTGTTTGGTTTTTCTGGAGTGATCATTAAGCTGATTGTAGAATTTATGTGGAAAAACAAGGGACTATAATAGCCAGAATTATTCTGACAAAGAAAAATTTTGAGGACTCAAATTATCCAATATTTATGGTTTACTGATAGGTACTCTATTTAAGACATAGTTTCCTTACAGTAAGACATATGAAAAGTGCACTTCCAAGACTGCTGAAATAGAATTATACATCTATCTCCATTTCTTCTCAAAACTTCACAGAAAGGATGGTAAATAAGTAAAAAGGCAAAATCTCACAAAAACCAAGAGATAAGAGGAAAGAATGATTGATGTTAGCAATATTTTGGAATTAGAAAGCAGTTGATAATTGATCTAGCAGACCAGAGAAAGTTAAAACTTGGGCCAGCATGTGTATAAAGCTCACAAGAAACAAAATGATTGTACTTATGGTAACTCAGCTATTAAAGGCAACAGGTAGCTCTGAAAATAGAAATGTAAAGCAAATTAAAAAATGAAAAATTATTAAAAATGTTTAAAAGAGCAGTTAAATCCATCCATCTATCCTTTTTTTGTTCTCTCACTCTCTCTCTCTGTCTCTCTTTCTTTCTAATATTTTCAAATGATATGTCTAACAAAGGATTACATTCAGGTGTATGAGGAACTCTTAAACATCAACAATAAGGAAACCAACAACCTAACTAAAAAATATAGGGAGAAGTTCTGAACAGAAACTTCACCAAAAAAAAAAAAAATATGGATGAGTGGTAAACACATGAAAATATGTTCAAGATTATTTGCCTTTGGGAACTAGAAATTAAAACCACAACCATCTGCCATTGCAGACCAGTTATAATGGCAAAACACAACAACCAACCAACCAACCAACCAAACACAACCCTGACATTATCAAATGTTGGCTGGGATGCCACGCAATTGGAACTCTCACTCACTGATGATAGGAATGCAAAATGATATAGCTATTTTGGAAAAAAAAAAACAATATGGAGAGTTTATTATAAATTTAAACAAAACTAACCGTAGAACCCAATACTGCTACTCCTGGATATTGATGAGAATAAAATAAACACATATGTTGTCAAAAATATTTATATGTGAAGTTTATAGCAGCATTATTCATAATCACCAAAAATTAGAAACAACCTAGATGTTCTTCCATAGGTGAATGGAAGGTGAACCCTGAAATATCTACACAATGGATACCTCAGCAAGACAAAGGAAAGGGCTATCAATTCACAACAACATAGATGTCTGTTAAATACATTTTACTAAGTGAAAGAAACAGGGCGCATTAGGCTGAATTTTATGATTCCATTGTACGATATTTTAGAAAAGGCAAAATTGTAATGGTGGGAGTTACCACTGGTTGCTAGCAGTTGGTGATGGAAGGTTGTACTACAAGGAACTGTACTAAGGAAATTTAGGGGGTGTCAAAAATTAGTTATGGAATTGTTCTGTGTGAGTTTGTTGTGGTGAATAGAGAGCTCTATGTAGTTGTCAATCCCCATAGAAGTTTATGCCAAAAATTGTGAATTTTAATGTCTGAAAAACTTTTAAAAATCAATGAGAATACTGGGAAAACCCAAATAGACAGCAAATTGTGAAATGACTCTCTGACAGTCAATTGTGAAAATGACTTAATGATATTAACATACAGAAAGGGATAGGAAAGAAAGGGGCAATTTTAGGAAACACTGTTTTCACTGGCTACTATAAGGCTATGTGATGATAAAAAGAATAGTATATAAATACTGAGCTCTAGATGAGAAAACTTGTTTCTCATGGTGGCATGTGTTAACGATTCTGAAACTACTTTACCCATATAACAAAAAGTAAATATTTATTAGATAATGAAAGCTAAGTATCAACTGTTGGGTAAATGTTAGAAATAACAAAAGGAGGAATTCTACATAAACCCTATACACATATGCACATATGTGTGTGTAAATAAATAGATGCAATTACATAGATGCTTGTGTATATATGCATGCTTGTGCCCACTTCTGTATGTATGCACGCATACACATACCTAGAAACAGAAATATGTATGTATATATACATGTGTATATATATGTATATATGTGTTTATATATAGAGAGAGAAATTTTATATAAAGCTCTCTCTGTTCACGATGGTAGTCTAGAAGTAGTAACAATCCAGGAGCAATGAGTACTTAATGTCCAGATCTTGGTTTCTAAAAATCATTTAGCAATTACAGAAATGGGCTTCTTGGAGAAATGGATGAGTCCAGGGTGGAGACAAGCAAATCATTAAGATGTTCTTGGAGCCTCTTATAATATCACTTAGTAAGGAAGTGCTCAAAAAACGAAATTACAAGGTCATGCTAAATGGATGCAGGAGCAGAGAGAAAGAGCCAAGGCCAAGGCTGAAACAATCTGAACTAAATAACCATAGTATTTTTCTTAATTGTTATATTTTGTTTTAAAATTTTTTCTTCTTTTTTATTAAATTATAGGGACCTCACTAACACTGCACTCTAAATGGCTAAGTTCAATGGTCAGTTCTCACTCAACCTGATCAGTCAGCATCGTTAACACAGTTGATCAATGTTTTTCCCTGGTGCAATGTTTCTCTCGGCTTCCCCAAAGCTACACTCCCTACTTTATCTTTATTTATTGGTTCTCCACGCCACCCTCATGTAATTGCTCCTCATCTCCCTTACACATTCAAATATTGAGTTTGCTGCTGGGCCCTCTCCTTGAACCTGTCCAGTGTATAACTTTTAGCCTTGATCTCTACCCTGAACTCCGATTCATAGATCTAAAGGCGAACCAGGCGATTTCACCTCGATAACAAATAGGAATTTCGAACACAGCATGTTAAAAACAATTCTGTCCTTCCTTCCAGCCTTCCTCCTCTTTCAGCCTTTTCCTTCCAGGTAAGGCCAACTCAGGATGCTTTAAGCAAAAACCTCAGTATCATCTTCTGACACCATGCATTCCAGCTGTTTATAAATCCTGTTGCATGTGTTAAACACACATCCCAAGCTTAACCTGTTCCTCACATTTCCATGGTATCTGCCTCATCTGAGCCATGTTAGGATTACTGCAAAATTTCTTACAAGACCCCCCTTTCACAATTTTCCTGTCACCCTTCCTACCCTTCCCAATCCCATCAGTATATTCTTGACACAGCTGCCAGAGTAACCACAAAACTAACCCAGGCGATAGACTCCTCTGATCAGGATCCTGCAATGCCTTCCCATTTAATTCAAGGTGATAGCCAGCGTTCTTACAAAGCATACAGGGTCTTACATAATTAGACCGTCTCTTACTTCTCTGAGCTGATCCACTTTTGCGTCCCAAGCTCACTCTGTTCCAGTCACAGGGGTTTCCTTGATGCTCCAGAGCATGCCGGCATGTTCCCGTTCACCCATGCTGCCGTAAGTCCTTTGCTCTAGCATTTCTCTCTGTCCAAAATAGTCTTCAGCAGCCAGCCACCTGAGAGCTTCTTTTAAATCTTTACTCAATTACCACCTTCACAATGAAGTTTCTCTGGACATTCTCCCTAGTGCTGCAACTTGACCCTTACCCTTCTCTTTGCCATGCCAGAACCCTCTTGTCTTACTCCTCCTATATTTACTTTGTAAAAGTCTCATTTCATATAATACAATAAGTATCTTGAGTCTTACTAATATAAAGGAATAGTGAATAAATAAAGGAAGAATTTTTCCTTTCTGTATAATTCAACTTAATGAATGTAGAAGGAATGAAGTCAACAGAAAATCACTGTTAGAATATTATGGCAGTAACTGAGGCAGGAGAGGCCTCTCTCCAGGTGAATGGTAGAATTTGTGGACAAAGGTTTAAGGAAAAATAGGATGCTATGCACTCTGTATTAGTCAGAATTATGCAGAGAAATAGAACCAGTAGATAGATAGATGAAAGATAGATAGATAGATAGATAGATAGATAGATAGATAGATAGATCTACACTCCGCCTATATCCATCTATTCCTATATCCATCAATATTTGTCTATTATCTATCATCTATCATCTGTCTATATCTACCATCTGTCTATTATCTATCTATCATCTATCAATCTATCTATCATCTATCTATCTATCTATCTATCTATCTATCTATCTATCTATCATCATCATCATCATCATCTATCATCTATCTCTCTATCATCTACTCACTTAATTATGAGGAATTGGCTCATGTGATTATGGAGATTAAATCTGCCATTTACAAGCTGGAGACCCATTAAAGCCAGTATATAGTTCAGCCTGAGTTTAGAGGCCTTCAAACTACGGGAGCAGATGATGTAAACACCAGCCCAAGGGTTGAAAAAGATGAGATGAAGTGTCACAACCTTATCAGTAAGGCAAAAAAGAAGAAAAAGAAGAAAAAGTGAATTCCTCTTTCTCTGCCTTTTTTATATTCAGGCTATCAATTGATTGAGTGGTACGCAACCACACTGGAAAAAACCTCCTGCTTTACTCAGTCCATCAATGCAAATGGTAGCCTTATCTAGCAATACTGTCACAAACACGTTCAGAAATACTGTTGAATCTGGGGGCACCATGGCTAATCCAGTGGACACATAAAATTAACCACGACAGATGTAAATTATGGCCCTTCAAATAAATGCAAAAGGAAAATTAACTTATAATGGCACAAATAGGCAGGTATTATCTTTTTTTAAAAAAAGGTTTTATTTATTTATTTGACAGAGAGAAACACAGCCAGAGAGGGAACACAAGCAGGGGGAGTGAGAGAGGGAGAAGCAGGCCTCCCGCTGAGCAGGGAGCCCGATGTGGGAACTCGATCCCAGGTCTCCAGGATCATGATGTGAACCAAAGGCAGTCGCCCAACCAACTGAGCCACCCAGGGGCCCCAGGCAGGTATTATCTTAACAAAATGATCAAGATTAAATCCCAGTGGTAAGACGTAAGAACACTGTATATTTTTAGTATGATACCATGACTTCTTTCATGAGCACATGACCTCTGTGGTATGCTTTCCAAAATGTCATATCTTCATTCTCATTATAAAAAAGCTTCAGAGAATCCCAAACTGAGGATCATTTTGCAAAGTACCTGACTAGTATTCTTCAAAAGTGTCAAGGACAAAGAAATAGTTAGGAATTGTCACAGATTGAAAGACATGGCAACTAATTGCAATGGCATTCTGGATTAACATTGGGTAAAGTCTACAATAGTTAATAGTACTGAGAGCTGGACAAGAATATTAAGTTCTTGGAGTTGATAATTGTATGTGTGATTGTATGTATGGTAATTATAAGTATGGATAATTGTGTGTATGGTTATGTAAGATATTTACATTAGGATAAAGTGAGTGAAGTGTATCTATGGACTCTTTATTCTATCTTTGGAAATTATTTAAAAATAAAAAGAACAAGTTATTTGTGAGGTGGCTTTACTTTCATTTCCTTACCTTTCTAATATTTTTTTTTCTTATCAGTTTTATAATCCCTATGGTATAAATGGAGGTAAATCAAATAAGATGATTCTTAGCATGTTTATTTTTTTAAAATTTTGTGTTTTTATGGCATTAAGTTTTTAGTGTTGTCCTAGGATTCTAGGATAGAATCACTTGATGGCTAATTTGGTAGCCATTTTTCTCAACATTATAAGAATACTAAAAAAGAGGTAATAGACTGCTACATTTGCTCGTTTCCTAATTTGCAATGAAAAGTTCTGTACCCAACTTTAATGTGAATAGGGAGGGAGTTTTCTCTATATCAATAAGTAATCCTCACACACCAGCTGTATGTCCTATAATGCAACCCAATTCTGACACTGTCTACCTGGAGATAGGTGTCAGATCCCATAGGTTAAGGTCCTAGTCCCACAAAGTGGCCCTCTATACACATGCCTCAGAGGCCACTCCAAGTCCAGGTTGTTAACTGGCCAACAGGTTATAGACTAAAGTTTCTGTCACCCTTTCTTGGATTTAATTAATTTGCTAGAGTAGCTCATAGAACTGAGAAACATTTTTCTTACTAGATTACTGGTTCTTTATGAAAGGATCTAACTCAGGAATAGCCAGATGGAAGAAATGCATAGGGCAATGTATGGGGAAAGAGCATGGAATGCCACTCTTCCCGAATCGCCACATGTTCACTGAACCCCATCATTCTGGGTTTTTATGGAAATTACATTATATATGCAATTACATTATATATACATATATAATGCATACATTATATATTATTTAATCAATTATATTGATTACCACTGGTGATTGATTCCATCTGCAGACCCTCTATCCTCCTCGGAGGAGTGTGAAAGATCCAACCTTATAATCTCATTTTTGGATTCCCTGGCAGCAAGCCCCAATCTTTAAGTTAACCACCTGCTTTTATAAAGCGACCTTAGACATAAGAAGTGATATCTTTAATCTCTTCACTTAAGAAATTCTAATGATTTTAGGAGCTCTGTGCCAGAAATAGGGACAAAGATTCTATCTATCTATCTATCTATCTATCTATCTATCTATCTATCTATCTATCTATATCTATCTATCTACCTATCTATCTATCTATCATCTATTTATCTATCTATATATATATCTTAATATAGATCCAATATTACAGCAATATAATTAATGGATTGGACTTATAATGTTGATTTTAGGTTTCCGTTAGTTTGTTCAACTGTAAAGTGAAAGGGTAGAATAGAAAAACTCTATGGTCCATTCAGTCTTAACCTTCTGTGAAATAGTATATGTTTTAATGCTATGAAAGGAGGTTGCTTATTTGTTTAATTTATTTGGATTTAGGATTTTTCAAATTTAATATGTAATTTTGTAAATTCACAAATTATTCTGAGCTTTGGAGATACCTCATTACATGGTTGAATCTATTAATCTTAGCTCTCCTATTTGTGTTACTGGTCCCTTCAGCCAAGACATATTTTGTTTATCCTCAATGATGCCACTACCATTTTCAAGCAATTCTGTTCTCATGTAGCTACTTCATGGATACTTTCTGGAGTCAACCTGTCTTTGGCTTCCTGTTTTATACACCATCTGGAAACTTCAACTGGCACAGAATTTTAATCCCTAGTATTTAAAAACAATTGCCCGTGTAGACTATTCAACTACCACTGATATCAAGGAAATAGCCTTAGCACACCTTCTCCATCAAGAAGGAGAAGGGTTACAAAGGATACTTTTAAACAGCCCTATGTGTTCCTTCATCCAGAGCATTCTTCTCAGGGCAATGGAATTTGCATTTCTGAGAGTAATGATAATTGGTTTTTGAATGATTCCTGTGATGTCCCAGCTGAAAAGTTAATTTTGAATGTGAAAAGTAATCTGTCAACAACAACAACAATTTTAAATTGTTTTCTTTTTAACATGGTTACAAGACCCAAGTTAAAAAGTAATAAAATGGAAAAAAAAGAAGAAACTGATATTACATGCTAACCCCATGATTAAGAATATCAAATTTACATGTGTGGAGCGGTGATTAGAAGTCCTCTAATCATTGCCTAAATCTACATTCAGATACTGCCCCTTACTAGCTTTGTTGTTGGACAATGAGTTTAACACCTACAAAGCATGGTGACTAAGGGGGCTCTTAGAAAAATTAAGTGAGTTCTTTGACTTCAAAGCCATTAACACAATCCTAGCACTTGGGAAACTAAGTATCAACTCTCATTGTTGTAGTTGGGATGCTTAAGCTAATGTTTAATTAATGAGGATGGTACCAAACCATTTATTAATAAATTGTCTTTGAAGTAATTACTGTCCTACTTTTGGAGAGATGGTATCCTGTCACTTTGTCACCTGATTCACAATTTGAATAAAAATTATTTCAATTAATTAAGCTATTTAAGGAAATGTCCTGAAACAATTAAAATTATATCTCTACAAGGAAACAATAAAGGGACACACACAAAAAATGTCCTGAAACAATTAAAATTATATATCTACAAGGAAACACTAAAGGGACACAAAAGAGAAATGTCCTGAAACAATTAAAATTATATCTCTACAAGGCAACAATAAAGGGACACAAAAGGGAAATGGACTCTGTGTGTGTGTGTTTGTGTGTGTGTGTTTCTGAGTGTGTAGTAGGGTAAGAAAAAAATGTTAACTTTGGCAGTAAATAAAATGAGGCAGTATCTTTTATTATTATTATTATTATTATTATTACTCAGAATCTCTCTCTACTGACTTCAAGTACCTAATTACATAGCTGATATATTGTTTCTAAGAGCTAGAGCTATGATAAAAGACGAGTGTACTCTTTTAATTTCTTGGTCTATCTAAGTACCCATTTCTAGCTCATTGTCTCAGGACAGCCCTGCCTGCTTATACATTGGGCATATAGTACTTGCAGGACACATACGGTACTTCATAGGTACTGGTGGCCTCCAAGCCAAAGATTTGACTTTGAAATTATGTGTGTCATTATTTAGATTGATGGAATTGTGACTCACTCTTGCTTTTCAATTGTATCTGAAGTCCTGCTTTTGCATTTGGATTTCATTCTGTTTCTGTGAGCTTATTGTTTGTGGTTTAAAAAAAAAAAAAGCCACTCTGTGCTTAGAAACTTCAGGAATCAATCTGAAGTGTTTGAAATGTTTGCTTAAACATTGCTTGCTTAATCAGGCTTTTAGCTGATTGCTCCACAGTTCAATGTTTGCTTTATGTACTTCTAGAAGGTACTGTTATAAAACACGCTGTGAATTGCTGCTCAAGTATACATTATTATCCAGGGATCTTATTTCATTTGGTCATATTCTCACTGGAACAGAATAAGAAGTATTTAAGACATTTTTCTTCAAATTATGAAGAAAAATGTGAGCTTCCAAGAGAATTTTCTGAAGGAACTCATTATAGGTGTTTGAGATTATAGTTAAACTTTTTGTTTTATGGCTTCACATAAGTCCTAACTTTAAAATCCATTAAAAAGCATTTTGAAGTTCTTATTGATGTGTCTACAAATAAGAATCAAAACATGGCAAAATAACCCACCAACAAACCATAGGTATCTCCTAATATTTGTGATAAGTACATATGAGAGAAGAACTCTAAAATTTAATTAAGTCTGATTGGCACTCCCAATCCTCACAGATAACAATGCACAAGCTAAAATATCCAGGAGTATACTATATACTTGTTTGAAGTCATCAATTCTTACATACAGGTTAAAGTTGATTAATAATCTCTACCATTAACTGAAAATTAAAGTAACTTAAATTCAAATAATTTATATAATTCACATATGATGAATGTATAAGCAAGAATATTGTTGTTTAATTTTGTAAATAAATTTTTCTTCACTCACTGTAAGCTGCATGAATGCAGGAGATTTGTCTAACATCCACATAGGCTTGTTTCTTGCTATAAACATGAGATTATCATGATGTCAACTCACAGCAGGTGCTCAATAAATGGTAGCCATCTTGAAGTCTGCCCACAGGTATATGCAGGCACAGAACCGTGATGGTCTCCTGGACATATCTGGTTAATTCTCATGAAATTTTGCCTGACTTTATAAAGTTCATATTTTTTAAAAATACATTTTTCTTTTCGAGATAATGATACATTTAAAAGGTACAAGGAGTTCCTGGGACAAGAATAAGCCCAAGCTTACTGAAGAATCAAAAAAGTATTTGCCATTTCTCAGGCACTATTTCACCAAAATTTATGGCTATTTAAGAAAAATTGTTCTGTCAGCATTTTCATACCAGGCATGTAATATTTTGATTGTTAATAAAAACTCATTCTGAGAGACATGCTAAAAGCCTTTCAATTTAATCATTGATCAGAGGGTACAAATTTTAGTTTAGAATAGTAAAAAAGATAGAAAGAAATTAAAATTTGATACTTAAGTAAATATGTTGCTCCCCAGAGACAGTGAATTTTAAATCATCACTTCTGCCTTCAGGTATCTAGACAGAGGAAATACACCCAATAATATATACTGAATTCTCAAAAATGCCATTTTCTCTCTGAAAAATATTATAAAAATGTTTGACTTCATACCCTCTATTTATTTTTCTTAGGTCCGATTGTATGCTTTTGTTTTGTTTTGTTTTGTTTTTATGGACACCAAAAGCCCTTGCCATGTGAATGCTGCCTCATTATATCTCTCCATCTATAAATGTTGTTTTTATTTTTGTGTTTCTGTCTCAGTAGAATCTCTCAGCTCCATCTTTTCCTCTTCTTCCACTCAGTGTTGTCCCAGTCACACTCAGTTCCCTGAGGCTATGTTAGCAACCCCTGACTTATCTTCATTTTTAATTTCTCCAGCTGTGCAGGTGTCCTCTTTCTCACCCAGACCTCATGCTCGCCCTTCCTCTATGCTAATATTGTCCACACTGCAACCAGAGTGATATCCTAAAAAGTAAATAAATCACATCTTGTTAGTTCCTGGTTTGTATTTTTCCAGTGTATTCCCTTTGCACTGAGAATGAAATCTGAACTCTCGGTAAGGCCAGGACGATAAGGGTGGTGTGGCCTCTGCCTGCTTGTCTCTCATTCTCTGTGCTCCAGCTTAGACTTTACAATAAGCCCAACAACACTCATTTTACAGATGAGCAAATAAAAGCCTAAAAATGTTAAATTTATCCAATATACATAGCTGATCCATGACGCAACACAGGTCTATCTGACTCCAAAGCATACACTCTTATTTGATGTTACAAAATTCACATTTCTTCCTCTGTGAAACCTTCCTTGGTATTTTAATTTGCAAAAAGATAGTGTATCTTTACTAGTGCTTAACATTAGATTATTAATTGTAATTGCAGATTTCCTTGCAAACTATCAGCTTCACAAGGCATATCCTAATACAAAATACAATGTTCGGTATAATGCTAAGCACATGATAGGCAATCGGTAACAATTTTTGAATAATTAATTGTTCTGGGCTATAACTAACTAAGAGAAAGCAGAAATATTATAGATATGTTGTAAATATTTCAGTAAAATAAATTTCCCCAAATACTGACAATTAATCATGCTAGAAAGCTGGGGAGTACAATATGCTTTCTATTTTTTTCCATTTTCTAAGTCATTTTTCTTTTAATTTTAGTGTGTTCACTTAAAAAAAAACAGATTTCTAGAAAATACTTGTTAGTTCTAAATGCACAAATAAAATTAAAGAATCAGAGCATTCATTAGTACTTGGCTAATTAAGTGCTATGAGACATTTTAAGTAATTGAAAGATCAGAGGCTGCCTCTGAAGGTCTTTTGATTTTCTCGTCCCTCAAATTGCTCAAAGAAAAATATGAACACATGACAAATACACAGAAAACCACAATTTTACCAACATATCTACAAAAGCCTAAGGAGTCAGGTAGGTAGAAAGAAATTTCATAAATTTTATTACAGTCTCAGATACTTAGACAAAGGTCTTCATGTAATAGTTTTATTTGTCAGCAGAGATTTGATGGAGGGATAAAATTATCTTTGGAGGAGTACAGTATTCTACACAATAAAATTTGTATATTAATATCAAATACAAATAGAAATTTAAAAATATATTTTTAAGTAGGGATTAAATTATTCATTTCAAAAGCAATGACTGTCAGCTAAGTGGTAAGGGCAGAGATGGATGGATGGGGAGGGGCATTTGAGTCAGCAGTACCCAGGTAAAAATCTTGGCAGTCACACTGTGGGGGAGTTGTGATTTGGTAAGAGGCACATTTCTATTGAGAAATTAGATGCCAGTGGTTCTCTGTTCGTTGTGCTGTTAGCCAGGTGTCTCTTCCAGTGTTTACTATCCTCACCAATTCATTTGTCTTTGTATGGAATTTATTTTACCATAGGAATTTTTTAACCAAATGTAAGAGTTCAGTAATATTTCTCTTCCCACCCTCTCCACAAAATGTAGGAGGCAAACATTCCAGAAACTTCCCATCTCTCATTCACAAGGAGGCTTTGCAAGTACTCTAGGTGCAACAGGGAAACTTCACTGATCTTTCACCACAAATAATCAGCCTCTGAACCAGGAAAAATTAACATTCCAAAGTTCTTTACCTTGTCTCTTGAAGGATACCTTTATGCTTGACTAGGAGCCAAGATTCAGTCTGCATCAAGAGTAAAGTCATTCTGGCATAATTACATTGCAGATGTTTCCACAAATACTGATAGATAATAATGCAATTTAGATAACACAAATATTTTCACTTCTCCTAATTGAGTTTTATATATACTTCAGTACAGTCAACTGATGTAAGGTGACCGATAGAGGTTGTTTGTTTGTTTGTTTTTAGATTTTATTTATTTATTTATTTGACAGAGAGAGAGAGAGAGATCACAAGCAGGCAGAGAGAGAGGAGGAAGCAGGCTTCCTGCCAAGCAGAGAGCCTAACTTTGGCCTTGATCCCAGGACCCTGAGATTATGACCCAAGCCGAAGGCAGAGACCCAACCCCCTGAGCCACCCAGGTGCTGTTTTTTGTTTGTTTGTTTGTTTGTTTGTTTGTTTGTTTTTTTAAGATTTACTTATGTATTTGGATGAGAGAGAAGACACACAAGTATGTGTACGGGTAGAGGAAGAGGGAGAGAATTCCAAGCAGATTCCACGCTGAGCAGGGAGCTTGAGGTGGAGCTCCATCTCACAACCCAGGAGATTGTGACCTGGAATGAAACCAAGAGTTGGATGCTCAACTGTCTGAGCCAGCCAGGTACCCCAACCAGTAGGATTTATTTATGGTGACAAGCACAGTTGTCTACGAAGTATAAATGATCACAAGTTCAGTGGTTTAGTCTATGTCCTCTAATATTTTACCACTTAGAGTGTGTTCCTCTGAGCAGCATCAGCTTCACCTGGAGTTTGTTAGAAATGCTGGCCCTCAGCTTCATAGCAGCCCAGGTATTTGCGTTGACTTTCAAGTAAAAGATGTCCTGTTCTAGGCAGAACTTCTATGGATATTTGTGGTGAAAGATCAGTGTGCTTTCCCCAGGTCACACTTTCCAATCATTGTGGACTGATACTTTTACAAAATACTATAAAAATAAATTTCTAGAAAAATTAAATTACAAAAGAATGAAAATTATATTTTAAATGTCAAATTTTTCATGTGTATGTGCACTACATTTAGCTTTATATTCTTTTTTCTTTATAGATATGCATTAATAAATATGAAAAAAGTATAGGAGAAATTTATGACTATAATGCATAACTTATTAAACAATACCATTTATGGAGTGTTTTTATGTGCCAATGATTCATTGTGCTCTGTAGTTTCACATATTCTATCATGTGACCTTCATGATTTTTGAAGAATATGTCCAGTTCATTTACCCATTTTATAGATAAGCAGTTTAGAGTTTAAACAACTTTTTTGAGGTCACACAGCTAGAAAGGGATTGATCTTGCATTTGAATCCAAGTTCTATATAATTTGAAAATCTAAAATTTTGCCTTCCTAAGACTGCCATCTGATCTTTCCAAAGAATAGAGAAAGTCAGAGAAAACATGTGTGCTGCATTATTTCTAGAAATCCCAAATGTTGACAAAAAGTCAGAAGAATGTTACTGTATGAGGGCTTCCACTTTACTATCTAGGCTCTTTCCTGTTATTTTCAAATACAATTGATTGCAGGGGGCTTGATAGGTGAAATAAAACTGCTCATTCTGGGGAGAGGGTGGATAGAGAGAGAGACTGGTTGAAAGTGAGGATGGTTCATTAATAGTGAGGAGAAAGCCTCAAAGGAATATAATTTATTTAGAACATTTACAATAATATCATTGCCAAAGAGTTTCCTATAGTGGAGAAAGATGTAAAAAAAGACATGTGGGGATTATATACAATTTACTGCAAATAAGTAAATAAATAAAAGACACAGAAATTAACAGATCCCATATCTAATACCTATTTCTGATTTAACATGGGGTTGAGATGAACTTCTTACATCTTTAACACAAGAATTTGGTTTCATTCTTTTATCTATTCCAACATCAGTTGAGGGGAGTTGTTTCTATAGAAGATTATACAGGTAAGCTCCTCCTTGGCTGCCCTTCTCTTAGTGCCAAGGCTCACTGGCACCTGTGCTCAGACCTGAGTATTGAGCTGATTTTATAGTAAATCTCTTCTGGGAAACAGCCAATTCTGTCTGTAATGTGATTGTTGATTCTGGTCATTCAAGAGAGTTGCTGTCTACAATGTCAGAGATAGCCATCACTGAGCCATATTTTCACATATAGTTCATTTTATTTTCCTCCCATAGTCCTTTCTTCTATTGGAGGAAATATTACACAACCTTCAGTAGATTAGAATTAGCGATCTATCTGCTTTGCAAATGATATATTAAAAATAAATAGAATGTGTACAGACCAACATTTCATTTGAGCAATAAACCAGCAAGCTGTCTCTACTATAATAGTGTGCCTACCATTTATTAATTGAAAATCAATTTGGTTTGCATTTCCAAAATGCTGCAATTACCTGTGGACAATTACTTCACACTGCTGGTATTTTCTTTTGTTATTTAGACCTTGACAATTAAGTCAGAAATGCAACATATTAATCCTCAGAGCCCTCATCCCTCAGTTTATTCCCACTTTATCTTTATGAGTAATTCAAAGATGGTCTGGTTAATGGACTATTGCACAACTCTGACCAATAGCTATTTACAAAATATAAAGAGGTGCAGAATTTTTTTAGAGTTTGATGCTAAAATTTTTGTAAATGAGTATTTACAAAATACAGAGGAAGTGCTGAAAGTTTTGAACTTTCTGAGTAAGGGAAATTTGTACATTTGTTGGTGTTCATTAGTATAAAAGGTGGAAGTTATGTGTTAAATACTTTTAAATTTACCAAACTTGTACCTGGAAAGTAATTTAAAGGTAACTTGGCTTCAAACTCCTCAGTTTTTAGATGTGAAAACAGAGAATGAAATGATCACTGAACTAGCTAATCCAATATTCTTTCTTCTCTTGTTGGATTTACAATACTCAACAACAACAGAAGTTTAGTTAAAACCATATTGTACTCATTAAGGAAACTTGGTTGTAGTTTCTGATAAATATAGGATTTATTCTTAGGGTGTGGAGAGTTCAGAGCTTTCTTTGTTTCTTCTCTTACTTTCTCTTTTGTTTAAAAATTTGTTTTTCCAATAACATATCAGATTGGGCTATCTGTTCCTTTATATAGTTACATCACTATTTGAGATCCTCTTTTAAAAAGTGTTTATTATTATTAACCCCATTTAATAAAGAACTAGGAAATTTTATCAGTATTTTCATTGCCACATAGAGTATGAATGACGAAAAAAATATCTGAAATCTTCATCTTGTAACTCCAGGTCCCTGGTATAAGTTCCCTACAATTCGTTTGCATTAATATTCACTTATGTCTAAGTAACAAGACCAAGACCAACTGTTGGGGCTGGAGCACCAGAGTTGTCTGGTGTTATTCCTAGTACATGGACTAGAAAGGCGATACATACCAAATGACAGTGATATACAATGACTCATGGCACTGTGCTTCTGGAGCAAAATGGAATTATAGAGCTGCAGTCCCAGCCATCAAGTATTTTATTACATGGTCACAAGTGTCACTGGTTGTAAGGTACAGTGAAATCACTATGCTTTATCCCTATCTGGCACAAGAGTATGTGCCAAAATACCTTTTGAAAGTGAAAGGATATTTCTACTAATCACATGCATATTCTGCCTTATTCAATATGGTGTTTATATAAATCTATTTCTGAAGAGTCTTGATACGAATTTAAGTGAATGGATTAATTAAAATTTAATATGGTATATATATCTGTATATATATGTATATAGATATATTTTAGGAGTTAAGTTATTCCAAAATATTCAATTCCATAAACTCACATTTATAGAATCTACTAAGATGCATTCTGGCTATATAATAATTTAATATTTTGGAATGAGAAACATGAACTTAATTTGCCTAGCACCCTGACTTAAAACTTTATAAATTTCTTTCTTCCTCAGGCCTAGTTGCCAGAGAAGCACATGCATTTAATCTTTACTAGAAACTGGAGTTGGCTTTCAAAATCAACCTTCTTATATCTCATGTCATAAAGTGAGTTTTTGTAGAGGTAACATAGGGCTAGACTTGTATAAAATAGCAGTTACTATATTTCTCACAGTAGTTTGGGTCTTTATAGCTTGAAAAATGTCACAAATTTTATTTCATGCCAGCCTTACAACCAGTGCCTGGGTATTTATTTTTAAATTTAATTTAGTTCAGTTTTTTTGGTAAAGATTTTATTTATTTTTTAACTCACAACCCCAAGATCTAGTCACATGTTCCACCAAGTGAACCAGCCAGGTACCCCACAGCATTAATTAACTAATTAATTAATTATATTTTAGAGAGATTGCTGGAAGAGAGGCAGAGAGAGAATTCTCAAGCCAACTTCCTGCTGAGTGGGGAGCCTGATGAAGGACTTGTTGCCAGGACCCTAAGATCAAGACTTGAACCAAACCAAAATCAAGCGCCAGCTGCTTAAACAACTGAGCCACCCAGGTGCCCCCAGAGTATTTATTTTTAACTCAAAGTTGGAGTTTCAAATAAACAAACAAAAAGAAAACACAGATAAATAATCAACCTCCACCACCACTACTAGTACAAAATACCTAGACTCTAAATTTGAGAGAATTTCTGGCCAGCTTGCAGTTCGAAAGCCTAAAAAAGAACACTAGAAACCCAAGCCAAGTACTCTCTTCCCCCTTTTGAACAAGGCTCCTCAGCACTTTCGTATCTATAATAGCATATTTTATATTATAGAATATTATAGGATCCCTGGGCCCAGAAAGATTGAGTTCTGTTTATGGGTTTTATCTCTCTCTAAGCTTTGGTTTCCTCATCTGTACAATGAAGTTAAGGCTTTTTGTGCTTTAAATGAAACAACATGTCTGTGGCACATGATACCATGGACTATTACGCATTTTGACTAAGTTGAAAGCTACTACTACTGTTTATGATTACGTGGTTAATCCGAGGGGCAGTACAATATAGTGGAGAGACTTGCCCCAGAAGTTAGAGTTTCTGAAACTCTGTCCAGGAGGAACTTTACAAGCTGGGTTACATGAGTAAATTTTGCAGCTTCCTCAGAGAGCAGATTTCAGGGTAAATAAACAAGGTTAGCTATACCTCCTTTATCTTGTCTTATCTCTGGTGATGGTAAAATCAGTTAAGACAAATGAAAATAATTTATTGCTATTGCATATAAACTTTTATGCTAATTTATGTTTTTTTTTTTTTAATTTCTTGGAACTAATTTAAAAAATCTCCTGAACACCCTTTTTTTTGAGGGGCCATCAATGTTATAAGTATGACTACTTAGAAGGTGGCATTGGCAAAAGTTCTCTGAAGCACAAAGTATAAGAAATCAGGGTTAGGAAAATTGCCCATGAGTCATCCTTCCAGAAATAATTGTTTAAATCATAGAGGAAAATATTTCATCAGAAATTCACTTATTGGTGCAACCTTATTGTAGACATTTTCCCAGTAAATTTAGAAAAAATAAGACCTAGATAGAAAAGAAAGTACATAGAAATAATAGAACTTATAATATTAACAAGTAATCTATCATCTATTACATTAGACTAAGTATGCTTACCTTAGTCAATTTAATATTACTATTTTGCACTTGATCTTATTTGACCCCTCATTTTTTTTTAAAGATTTTATTTATTTGACAGAGAGAAACAGAGCTAGAGAGGGAAGACAAGCAGGGGGAGTGAGAGAGGAAGAAGCAGGCTTCCCGCGGAGCAGGGAGCCGGATGTGGGACTCGATCCCGAGTCTCCGGGATCATGACCTGATCCGAAGGCAGTCGCTTAACCAACTGAGCCACCCAGGCACCCGTACCCCTCATTATTTTTAATCCATGAGTCTTAAGACTCATGTTGGAATATTATAGAGATAATGAAGTTAATAAAAGGCACAGATAATTTTTCTTTATTAACCTCTAAAGAATCTGTTGGCACTCAATACTCATACTACAATTTGAAAAATATTTTCTTTTTAAATATACATACATAATCCAGGTCAGTAATTAATAAATTTATATTCCTATACCTAAATGTTTGAAGTTTCTGTTTATACTACTTTTCAGAAAGTTTTATTTCCTTAATTTAAAAAATGCAAACTATTGATGTTACATAAGTATCTAATTTAAGAACCCTATGAATAAGGGTGGGAAGCTACTGTATTAAAAGCATGTCCTTCCTTGGTTATAGGTTCTTTGGATAGAAACTGCTCTTATTTATCATTACAATTCAAATGTCCAACATTAAAACCAGTTTGTATACATAGTGGTGGATTGAAAGTTGTTAAATTTAACTCTCCTATTGAATTAACTATCATGTGAGATGATGTCCCCTTGTGAATGATTCTGGGGCTTTTCAGGTGTTAAATTTAATGATTTCAACTAAGAAAGTCTGTTTTTTCCTCAGAAAATTAAATTTCTGAGTTTATTATTGTGACTTTTATTCAAGATCTACTCAAAAGGAGAGTTTACTACTTAAAGACTTAGGAGGCTTCCATAGCCTTGTCCTGTGTCATTGATCTCAGCTACAAATGGTAGAAACATTCTCAAAGTAGGTTTTTTTTTTTTTTTAAGTATTCAAAAGCATTTGAGAGTTTACCAACCAGGAAAGCCAGATGTCAGGCCTGAATGTCACACAGCCAGAAACGATGCTCACACCTCACTGGCAGATCTACTAGCCCCTGGAGACACAGCTCTCCCTGCAACATGGTTGGTGCTGACCTCGTTGGCAGAATATCCACCCCACTTCCTGGAAACTGGGATGCCTTGACAGCCACCGCCTTGCCCAAATTGACTTGACTCAGTTTCTACTTCTTGATGTTGCCCTTGTGTGAATGAGTCTCAAGTAGTTGGGACAGATGGCAGAGTCTCCATCCCACATCAGCACGCTAGGCACAAATGGAGGTTCTGGCTTCTGTTTGGATTGGGGTACACGGGAGGCATAAAATGAAGTCTTCCCAAATAGGAAAGTATTGAAAAAGTGTTGTGTTAAAGTAAACATCACCTATTTCTGCCGTAATTCCTTACTCCCTCTCTGTCCTCACTCTTTCCACATACCCTCACTTCCTATGTTTTAGTCATAATTATCTTTTGTTTAAAAGTAATCTTTGACAAAAGAATTTTTGTATTTCATTCTCCATCCAGGGAACAATCATACTTGCCTAACTTTTCTCACAGACCTAAAGAGAAAATAATATAATTTACAGACACTTTGAGAAGCAGAAGATTTATTTCAATATAAGGTATATTATTAATATAATTATCCATTAACGCCTTTGTGGAAGGACTAGGACATTTACACTGACATCACCATAGCCTCAGGAAGTTCATTTCTTAGTAGATTTATCATGTCTTCTGCTAAAGGAGTTGAGGAAAGCTTACTAACATACTTGTTGTAATAAACAAGTATATACTACTTATTCATTAAAAAAGAGTTATTAGAAAAAAATCTAAGTAAGTTTTTACTATGAGACTACAGTTCATAGATATTAAATAATTTTTTATTAGTTAGTTTTAGAGGACTTTAATATAATTATTACCAATATGAATGCAGAATTGTTCAGATGTAAATTTGTGGGTCCTTAGTGACCAGTTTTGTGAGTAGGACAGTTATTTAATCTTAAGTCCCAGTGTCACTTTTTTGAAAATTTATCTTATCTGAAATTATTATAATTAAGAGAGATAAAATGTATAAATTATATGCCACTGTATCTGACATATATCATGTGATAAAAAGCAAGTCAGAATAAGTGTTACATTATTTTAGATTTTAGGGAAAAGGGGTTAAATCATAGAATTTAATTTCTTCTATTTTGTGAGGTATGTGTGTGTGTGTGTGTGTGTGTGTGTGTGTGTGTGTGTTTCCTTTGAAAGATGTCTGATCTACTGAATCAGGAAGGAAATCAATTGTTGCCACTTTTGATTCATCTTTCTGGAAGGAAGTCTTCTTTTCTGTCTATTGCAGCAATCTGGAAGATAAATCTAAAGGTGATATTTTTGCATAATTTAACTTTTTTTAAAAAACTCTATTCATTTATTTGACAGAACCACAGCGAGAGAACATAAGCAGGGGGAGTGAAAGAGGGCACCCCTGCATAATTTAACTTTCTTAAAAAATATTTTACTTATTTATTTGAGAGAGAGAAAGAGAAGCAGGCTCCCCAAGGAGCTGGGAGCCCAATGAAATACTCGATCCTGGGACTCTAGGATCATGACCCAAGCTGAAGGCAGTCGCTTAACCAACTGAGTCACCCAGGTACCCCATAAATTAACTTTTTAAATGGTCTTAATGTTTTTATATAAAACTCCCTACTAAGCCAAAAGTGATGCACAGCATTTACCTTTTTCTCTTTTAAAAATCTCATTATGCATCTTCACTGTAAAGTATACTCAATGAATAAAAAAGTCTTTTATTTTATTTTTGAGCCAGGGTTAAGCACCCTATTATGGATGTATTAATCCACCAATATTTAAATATCTATTTAGCCATAATACAGTGGAACATACTGCTTAAATTCTGGTCTCTATTTTTATAATTTTTATAAAAAACTAGTTAATTGCTGTTGAGGTCAGAATTTAGCACAGAAATATTACTAATATGAATATTATACCCACACTCAAATTTGCTAATTGTAATATAAATGATAGTTTGTAATATAAATTTCATTTTTGCTAAATACACAAATATATGATTCATTTTTATAACATTAACCTTTTTATAAGTTGTTCAAATTGAACTTTGTGTTGGCGATTGATTAACATTTATTTTCAGTGAACTTTTGTGTGATGAGAATATGATGTAATGTCTTAGACTTTTTAAGAAAAATTAGGAGAGATTAGAAACTAACATGGATACTTCTACATGAAAATACATTTGAGAAGAATGAGACATGATGTCAATTATCAAAAATCAAAATATTCCTTCTGAAAATTATCCTAATCATCTGTTGAGGAATATTTGTAATAGAAAGGATATGCCCAAATAATATGCTTTTTAAAAACTTGTCTGTCTGAATATAAGACCTTAAACAAAGTTTACCCAAGACAATGTCTGTCTTGGGATATTGATTTAGAAAGTGATAGGAAGAAGATAAAGGGAAAGACCAGATAATTTTCATCTTCTGGCTTTCAAAATAGGATTCCATTAACAGTAAACAGTCTTGGCAGCCAGGTTGTTGTAGTGAAAAAGAAATTGAAGATTTCACATCAAAGGTTCCTCTTCCCTGTGATAGAGTAGTAAAGATGTACTTAGAATATTGTTATTTTTCCATGACTTCCTGCTCTTTATATGATTGTAAGATGTAGCATATAAGAAGAACAAATTAAAGTGAGCTGTATTCTGACCCTAAAAAAGGGAACAGAGAAGAAGAGGAACATAAAGAAAGGGAAGGAGAAAAAAGAGAAACATATGTTTTGACTTTCTGGTCCTCAGCAATAAAAGAAGTTGTTCAAAGTTCTCAGCTACTATTTGGAGCTCTATACAAAATATTTGCTTGTGGCATATAAAAAAGCATGGCAGATGATCAGAAAGGAGGAGGGCATCTGAGGTTTTCTAGGCCATCCTTACAGTCTATGTGTGGTTGATGAACTAAGAGCTGGGGGCATGCCATGGAGGCGTGGGGAGGTGTAAAATGAATTCAAGATAAAAGGTAGGGAAATAGGCTAAATTAAATACAAATTACCATTAATTTAAAAAAGTAGTAATAATAATGGCTAATATTTATTGAGCAGTTACTAAGTGACAGATATGATTCTGAACACCTTAGGCTTCTTTGCTTAACCGTAACACCTTGAAGTATAATCTCTATTTTACAGATAATGAATCTAAAACACAGAGAGGTTCAGTGCTTTGCCAAAGGTAACACAACGCAGCTAGGAAATATTGCTATAAAGATTCACTCTATTTATTCAGGTTATATATTCTCATTTTGATGAGAATACTCAAAATTTTTAGATCCTTTTTTTTTTGTTTGTTTTGTTTTTTTGAGGTTAGGCCTAGGGTTTCACTGCATTCAGGCAATTAGGTCCTTTTTTTCTCTTCAATTTTAAGAGATAAAGAGTAGGATCTTATTAAATTTCTTTATATTTGAGGATATCAAAAGAGTTCTCTAACTTTTTTCCCATCTACCAATATGACTTCAAAAGGAAAGGGTGAGGTGGCTAGGATTTATGCAACACGAGTATAAATTTTTCATTCTTTTCTTGACTACCACTTTTCTTTATTGTTTCCAGGATGAAGTGGTGTCCCTGTCATTTTTTGTTGTTGTTGTTGTTGTTCATTTTTAAATTTTTTTTTGGTTTAATTTACTTTATTTAAGGGGTAGCTGAGGGGCAGAGGGAGAGGGAGAGAGAATCTGAAGCAGAATCCACACCAAGTGCTGAGTCCGACGTGGGGCTGGATGTCATGGCCCTGAGATCATGATCTGAGCTGAAACCAAGAGACAGATGTTTAACTGGCTGAGCCACCCAGGTGCCCCTTTTTATTGTTGATTTTTTAGGCATTAGAAGAAAGTTTTTCTGATAAGACTTTATATTGCTATCATTAAATGAAAGGTACACTTCCCTCCCCCCCCCCCCCAGTGGAAAAGACTAAGGCTACTTTAAATGCTTATAAATATGCTTTGGTAGATAGGGAAAAATGAAGTTACAACTTTGAAAAGGGGTACTTGACTACAATAGTAATAATAAAAGAATATTCATAGTTGTCTCTATATTTGTAATAAGGAACAAGGTTTTTGGATGTTAGTTACATAGCTTATCTTCATTAATACAGAAACTATATGAGTGGGGGAACTGGAATGGGGAGTGAGAGGGAAGCGGGTTATGTCTAAATGATTTAGTGGTTTAGAAGAAGACTACAAAGGAAACAAATAGGGTAGGAGGCTAACTATCCATGCATTAGAATGGCAATATCTTTGCCAGAATTATCACCTGTGAAAATTAGTAGTCAAATGTGTGGTTACTGAACACAGGTTTAGGAGAAAGACTGATTATTAATAAACTACATTGGTTGTTTGGCAGCATTTGGCAAATAACTACCAGGGAAAAAAAAGAAGAGTTTAAAAAAAATTGATCAGTTAGGAAGTAAAAATGAGAGTTACTAAAGGGAGTCCAGGAACTTGGAGTTGAAGATATTGGAAAGACATCTTCTTCTAGACCTAAATAGTAACAGATGGTGTTCTAATAGACTGAATGATAAAGACCCTGTTAAGACTTCCTTGAAAATAGTGACTCAGCCTGTGGGGGGAAGAAATGGATAAAGGGTTTGTCCTTTTCATACAAGTCTATCAGCCACCAAGTAGCTGCAACAAGTTGAAAGAAAAAGGTATAGAAAAAGGCTAGAACTGTATTTAGGGAAAGAATATTTGGGTGGTGGTACTGATGGGGAAATGTCTGAAAGAAGTTGAATTAGAAGTGCACTAATTTTTGCAGGGATTTGTACTGGTATGGAGAAAATTGAAATCTGATTTTAAAATGCCTGAGACTGATGGTTGTGCTTGAAACAATCCTAGATCAGGGAAAAGGCTGCAAACCGGCATCTCCTCAGCAGCAGATAGGGGAAACACTCCATAGCATATTTCTGAAGAAAAATGGATGAAATATACCACACACAGCATGAAGCCATGGCAGACTCAAGAACTGCTCTCACTGAAGAATAGAGGTTTTTATAATGTTTATACAAAGGAATTTCAGAATTACTGCATGACTCCCCTGGGACTCTTATTCTTTCTCTTTCCAAAAGGGAATGAGTGTTGTCTCTGCTTTGTCATTTTAGCTCACAGGTGGCTAGAACTCAAAAGCCACATCCAGACCATATAGACAGACCCTTGACTGTAGAGTTGGAGATATTAACTGGATCTTTGATCACTAGAGATGGATATTTGTTAATGAGAAGCTCTGTGTTCAACAAACTGATTTCATTTTTTTCCTGGGTATAAAGCCAAACTATATTTTCCAGGTCTTTTGTAAGTAGGTTTGGACCTTGTGATTGAGCTCAAGCTTTAGAACCTGAATGGAGTTATCACATTCTCATTTTTAGGCCTTCTCTGTACAAATCTCCCACATGTAATTTGCTACCATCCACGTTCGCTGATGTCAATGATTTACGACATGAGTAGACAACACTTTTATTGTGTCAAGTCACTGAGGCTTGAGGGTTACTTTTTATATTACACAGTTCTAATAATTATTAGATAAACTAATCTAAAAGTAGCCTGGCTCAAGACCTAGCCCTTCATAATTTCTCAGAACTGTTACTTATTTAATATCAAGTACTTCACAAATACTAAAATTAAAATATCAAGCATGACATTTAAAATGATTGCACAATAAAAGGATGGAAGTTAGTTATTGGGCGTACCAAAAAGAGAATTGTGTTTTCTAATTGTTTAAGGGGTGGTGCAGAGTAAAGGCAGAACATGTTTATTTTCTCAGAAGTCACAACTGCAAGCAATGGGTAACAATCACAAGGAGCTATGCTTTGATTTAACTAAGAAGAGACTTTGAAAGGACTATAAGGGACTTTCTTCCTTGTGGCAGCCAGCTCAGTCTAAATAGGACATTCTGGTATAGAGATCTCTTAATGATTTATACAGTCTTTTAAATAATTACATAAATTGGTGACACCTGGGTGGTTCAGTTGTTAAGCTTCTGCCTTCAGCTCAGGTCATGATCCCTGGGTCCTGGAATCCAGCCCGACATGAGACTCCCTGCTGGTCAGGAAGCCTGCTTCTCCCTCTCCCACTCCCCTACTTGTGTTCCTTCTCTAGCTGTGTCTCTCTCTCAGTCAAATAAATAAATAAAATCTTTTTAAAAATTACATAAATTCTCAGAAGTTAGTATGAGAGAATATGTCTCAATGAAAATTGAGAAAAAAGGCCTAGCAGACATATGAAGTAATATTTTAAGTGTGTTTTCAAAATAGAACTTGAAAATCCTTTTAATGAAATTATGACTGATACAAGAATAAATTGTAAGTGTAATTTTTTAGAAAGGAACTCCATTGTTCATTATTAAAAATGTCAAAATACAAAATGTGTCCCACTAAATTAAGACTCAGATCTAGCAATATTTCACTATTAATGAAATTAGAATGTTCTGTCTTCAGGTGTTCTAATTACTCCAGGAAATTTCATAATCTACTATCATTCCTGCAAACTTTTATTGTAATAAAAAGCTCTTACTCAAATTTTATTCTCTTCTATTTAATTGTTTTGTCTTTGTATTCTCATCAATACAAAGAGATGACTCCTGGAATGACTAAAGAACTTTGTAATTCAAAGTTAAAAAGCATGAATTTAAATTTCTTAAATATAAAAATGCTCAAAACCGTGATTTACTGATCACTGTTTGGCAACAACCTCTATGTATCTGATGTTCTCCATCATGAGCCCCACTAAAACCTACATACTGAAACACATGCTTCCACATTTAAAATGAATCTTGGTGACATACACTATTTAAGAGAACTAATGCATTATTAACAACTGAATTTACATATTTCTGAGATACTTTTAAAATTTCCCAGAATCATTTCACTTACATTTCTGGTAATGCACTGTCCTTTGAATTGAATTTACCCACAAACAAAGGAATTGTTCCTAGCTACTTATATAAACACATGAAAATATAATTTCAACTCCTAAGTGTAGAAGGGGTCACAAAAAACAAACAAACAAACAAACAAACAAACAACTGGGCCAACACATGGACATGTCTAAAACACAGGATGTAAATTTTCTCTAAAGTAATGGATTTCCAAGATGGGTCTTAGAAATAGCATAATGAAATAGTTTTGCAACAGATTTGTCATGATATAACATAATCTTTAAAATGTGAGCCATGTATCTGCAAAGGTTGATACATAAAAGATCGAACATGGTAATTGACACCATTTTCCAGTTTTAGGAAATTGTAAATGTGGTTAAAAAGAATTTAACATATTCTAAAGAGAAACATTAAAGCAGAACACAGTAATAACTACCCAAGTTATAAGCATCTGAACTTCAACAACTATTAATTTCACTAAGAAACAAGAAACAACTGAAGAAAATAAATTAAATTGCCACCAACTAATGCAAGTGGCAAAAGGGGTAATTTCTCCTATAGACTTTTGCAGAACATTTGTGAAAACCCTCTGCAGCATTAGCTAACATTATTACATTGTATTGAATATTGATTATGCTAGAGCAAAAATACTAGCTAAGAAATATGGATGTAATATTCTGAGATGAAAATAAGGCCATACATTACTAAGCAATCTGTTTATATTGCTGATTTAATGACCTCCATCATTATTTATACTCTTCTTCTAGAGGTAATGCATTCCCTTCTGAACCTTGAGCCTCCTTCACTATAAAGTTGGATATTATCTTTGTGGCTGATTGTGAAAAATAATTCCAAAATGTACTTATATGACATAGGCTTTGAAGAACCAGGAAAAAAAAAATCAGTCTGAAGTTTTCACGCTCTTATTTCTTGCTCATTTCCACTAGTATTGGTGCTATGGAATAAAACAAATTATTACAACAAAGCAGCCAGAGACAACACAGGTAACTTTAATATGTCTCTATTGTGTGCAGATTACCAAGAAGTGCTTTCATTTAGACAAGTTCATGCTAATTAAAGCACACATTGTGGCTCTAAATTTATGCAGGGAATTAACTTATTTTTTGACTGATATCATTTTATATTTGTATAACCAAGAAATTAACTATAAAACTATGAAGAATATAAAAGTATTCAGTAAGTGACTGATTACATAATTAGCAAACAAAATTGGTAGATTGTCTAGAGACAAAACTCTTAGGGAAAATATACTGAGAAAAACCTATATATAACAGTGGAAAACAGTTCAAATGGTCAGAAATTGATTTATAAAGAAAAATAAAAGCGTAGTTTATAAAAAAAGATTGTGCAGTGACAATATTATTTAAATCAGGGAAGAAATGCATATTACTTGATAAATATTATAATAACTGGCTAGAACATTCCAAGAGGGTGCAAATATCCGATTCCATTTTTTAAAAAATATTTTATTTATTTATTTGACAGAGAGAAACACAACTAGAGAGGGAACACAAGCTGGGGGGGGGGGTGAGAGAGGGAGAAGCAGGCCTCCCGCCAAGCAGGGAGCGCTATGCGGGGTTCAATCCCGACACTCAGGGGTCATGACCTGAGCGGAAGGCAGATGCTTAATGACTGAGCCATCCAGGCGCCTCAACTCCATTTTTTTAAACACCAAAATAAATTAACAGATAGATCAAAGACTAATGTTAAATATAAAACAACAACAATAACGACAACGACAACAAAATAGAACTAGATGAAAATAATGGGTGAATTTTGTTTTAATGAAGGTTAGGCAGTAAAGATAATTTTAAGTAGGCTAAAAAAAAGGCATAAAATAAAGACTGTTAAATTTAATTACTAAGAATTTTTCTAAGGTAAAAAACATAGCAAACAAGGCCCAAAGACAAAAACCAAACATGAAAAGTGTACTTATGAAGTATAATGCAAAGGCTCAAACTCTTTTATTTTGTAAGGAAGTCTTACATTCAGTAAGAAAGAAACCTATAGCTCAACATAAAAATGGACAAAGGGCATACAGAAGCAGGCAGCTTTTAATTTTTTATTTACTTATTTTTTTCAATAGATGATATATTCACAGGAATCAAAATCCAAATGAACACAGTGATGAACATTGAAAAGTCATTCCTATTTTTGTGCCCATATCCACACCATATCCCCAACTCCTCGAGGAAACAATTTTTATTAGTCTTTAAAATGTATCTGTTCAGTGTTTATTCATGCAGACATAAGAAAATGCAAATACATAGGTTTATTTCCTCTCATTGTACACAAAACATACCATACATACCACACAATCTCCATTTTTCTTCACGACACTTTCTTTTTTTTGATATATACATATAATGTGGAATTTTTCCTTTTCTTTTTCTTTTCTTACATAAAAATCATTCTCATTCTTTAGGGAACTTGCATATTCCACTGCATGGATATATTGTAGTTTATTTAACAACTCCCATAAAGATGGGCCCTTGGCTTCTTTCCCATATTTTGCTGTTATGAAGAGGAGTGCTATGAAGAATGATGTACATAGGTCATTTTCTACATTTATTGGTATATTTATAAGATATATTTCCCGAAGTGGTATTCCTGTACCCAAGAGTAAATGTAATCGCAATTTTAAAAGATACTGTCAAGTGTCCCCTTATTAGAGGTTGAACTATTTCACACTCCCGCCAGCAAGGCATGAGTGTACCTCTTTTCTCAAAGCTCTGCAAATAGTGTCAAACATTTGACTTGCTAACTATGTGGATAGATTACATATAGATGTGTGTGTGTGTGTGTGTGTGTGTGTGTGTGTGTGTGTATCTTAGTGTAATTCTTAATATGAATGAAAATGAATATCATTTCTGATTATTCAGTATCATTTTTCTTGTTTTGTGTGTGCCTGCATATGAACACATTTTGTATTTGTTTTGTTTCTGTTTTTTCCAAAACAAAATTCAATTCAGTTTCTATATAGTTAAAGGATTAAAGTTTTCTTCTATGACTCCTGGAAATTTTTTTTTAATAGTTCCTGAGGCCGGTTGTCTGGGTGGCTGAGTGGATTAAGCATCTGTGTTTAGCTTAGGTCATGATCCAGAGTCCAGGGATCCAGTCCTGAGTTGAGCTCCTTGCTCAGCGGGGCTTCTCCCTCTGCCTCTGCTTCTACCCCTTGCTTGCTCTCTCTCTCTCTTTCAAATAAATAAAATCTTTAATAATAATACTAATATCTCCTGAAGCATAAGTAGAAAGAGGCTGCCACTTCTAAAACCATAATATAATTCCATCTTGTTCTCTTCAACTACTTTAAGGTTTCATTTTTTAAAACATTTAAGTTATTGACAATTTTATAGTTTATACCTGTGGTCGGGTATGAGATATTAATCTGACTTTAAGCCTCATCTAAATGGCTACCACTTGATCTGACACAATTGAGTATTTCACAATTATGAGCTTTCATAATTACCACTGACTTGTAGTACAAAGGGCTTTCAGTTAGAAATCAATGCATAATCTTGATTATATTTTTAGAAAGTATGTTAAAACAAAAGCAATATATTTTTATGTAAAAAATTTGGTAATAGATGATACCGCCGATTGTGAGGGATAATAAGTCCTTTTATACATAGCTGGTGGAGGGTAAAGTGTGCAGCCTTGTTGGATAAATTTGGTATTATCTATCAAACACCTTATGTGCACATAATTTAGATACAGCAGTTGTAATTGTAACATCAATATAATCACACATAGACATGCAAAACAACATACTGTACCATTCACAAGAGATTCATTAACTCTATTCAGATACATTCATTCAATGCTATATCAGTAGCTGTTGGAATATGAGTGAAATAGCTCTATTTGTATCAGTATTAAATTATTTCTAAGAAATATTAAATGACAAGTATTTAGAATAGTATATAGCATATAGTGTTGAAATGTATGTAAACAAAAACCTGTAAGTTTATAAATGTGTGCTTTTTTTTTTTTTTTAAAGATTTTTATTTATTTGACAGAGAGAAACACAGGCAGAGAGGGAACACAAGCACGGGGAGTGAGAGAGGGAGAAGCAGGCTTCCCGCCGAGCAGGCAGCCTGATGTGGGGCTCGATCCCGGGTCTCCAGGACCATGACCTGAGCTGAAGGCAGTCGCTCACCAACTGAGCCACCCAGGCGCCCCTATAAATGTGTGCTCTTAAATAAAAAAAATGTGTTATGAACATGAATATTAGGCCTGTGTCTATTTATACATTCACTCATATATATATATATACTATATATATATATTGTATGTATTGCCATATATATGAAGATAATGGAAGACAACAAACACACTAGGACTGATGCTTGCCTCTGAGGGTTGCAGACTTAGGCCCTGCATAGGAGAGAGGTGTACCTTTTTTCAAATAAGCTTTTTATTTGGAAATAGTTTAAAATTTACTGAAAAATTGCAAAGATAAGGCAGAGAACTCCCATATATCTCCCAGTCTGTTTCTCTATTAACATCTTATAGTAGTACGGTGTAATTTTTAAGATTAATGAACCAACATTGAACATTACTACTAACTAAAGTCCATAATTTCAAATTTCCTTTGTTTTTCTCTAATGTTCTTTTGTTGTTTAGTTCCAAGATTCCATCCAGGATAACACAATGCATTTGATTGTCATGCAGGTTAGGCTTCTATTGACTGTGGCAATTTGTTACTTTACTCAACCTTAACAGTTTTGAGAACTATTGGTCTGCTGTATTATAGGATGCCCATCTATTTGAGCTTGTCTCTTTGTTTTCTTTTT
>PITA01021956.1:0-31496 GCA_004023965.1 Spilogale gracilis | reverse complement strand
AAGAGGGGGCTACGGCCCAGCTCCACTACTGGTCGTGGGAGACATCCCCGACATCTGGCAGTCGTGGGAGACATATGAGAGGGGTCCCCCGACAATCTGGAACCCTCAACGACAGACATCCTCAGTGGACGCTGTTCTTTCGGGTTAATACCTGGTAAGGATCCTGAATCTGGTGTAATTGGTGTGAATGACTGGACACCTGAGAGAGTAATGAGTAACTTTTTTTACTTTTCGTGCACATATTTTCCGAGAGCTCTATCCTGCATTTTCTAAGAGCTCTAGCCTGTACCTGTAGGAACTCCAACCTGTATTTGGGTCAGCATTTGCTTAAGCAGACATGCTGATGAGCCATCGACTGGGGGTCTTCGGAGACGCCCCCTCCTGGAGAACAAGGTCCTCATCTGTACTTTCAGTTTTGTCTCTGTTGGCCCCACCGGAATGTTTGTCTGTGTTATTGTGTCCTTGTTAATCGTCTTAACTGTTTTTGTCTTGGTGTGGATTAAAATGGGGCGGCCCGCTATCTGGAGGGGTTCGAGTCCCCTAGCCTAGGCAGTTATGTTCGAAGACCTGTCCTATTTGATGTAAGGGGAGCATGATCACCTCCCATTAGTCAGGGGCACCCAGGGGGGTGTCCAACTTGTCTGAATGTGAAGAGTGCCTGAATGTGTGTGTGTGTCTGTACAGCTCCACTGCTTTGGCTACGGAGTCTGAATGGGCTGCACCCTGAGTCTCGCGGGGCGTCATACGGCATAATGGTTATTTACCCCCACGGGGGTAACCTGATCCAGGGTTTATACGGATAGACCTTAGCTAAGATGCCCCGAAGTTCGTGGGGGGATGCCAGCAGGACAGCATCTGAGAGTGCCCCACCCTTTGTCTGCAACACCCTTCACAATGGGAGGGAAGCTCAGTGAACCCACTGTCCCAGATGGTGCACTTACGGCGGGAGAGGCAGCAGCACTCTGAGCTGTCAGGTGCTACACTGAGGCCGCGGGGCCCACCAACTGGTTGGTGGGAGGCTGTGCCCAGGGGCCCGGAGGCCCACAGGAGAGAGGCTGAGGCTTGGTGGGCCCTGCACGGATGTCAGAGCCTGCGCCGGAGGCTCCGGCGGGCGACCCTTCGCGGAAAACTGAATTCTGGTGTGAAAGTTTACAGTTGGTTACTCCTTAGTCTTCACTGAGATTAAGGTTTCTAAAGAGTGCAAAATTCTGCTGACTGTAACTAAGACTGATAGAAATAAGGGAAGCAACTCTGTATGTGGAAAGGTAGGAGATATGTTAAAAGGATAAAGAATGGGAATGCATTTTTGTTGAAGGTAAAAGAAGATAGTTTTGTCCTAAGTGAGATGGTTGTTTGGGAAAAAAGAAATGGCCTGGGACAAAATCCGAATGCAAAGGAAAGTTGTAAAAAGGTTTGTGGAGGAAAACTTTGGAACGAAATTTTAAATGTGGTCGGTATGGACCAAGATTGAAATGAATGGGTTTGTTTTGTTTATTTATTTATTTATTTATTTATTTAGGATTTTATTTATTTATTTGACAGAGAGAAACACAGCCAGAGAGGGAACACAAGCAGGGGGAGTGAGAGAGGGAGAAGCAGGTTCTCTGCCGAGCAGGGTGCCTGATGTGGGGCTCGATCCTGGGACCCCGGGATCATGACCTGAGATGAAGGCAGACACTTAATGATGGAGCCACGCAGGCACCCTGAAATGAATGGGTTTTAAAGTATAAGATTGAAACTCTGCTTTCTCTTTGTTCAAAGGGCAAGGTTTTCTCCCATTGTTGGTCTGCTCTTGATAAAAAAATTATAAACAGTTGCTTTCTTTTTGCCTGCCCTGAGAAACCAGTTTCTGTGATTTACATTTAATCCTATTTAGGCTTATGCTTTAAAATTCTAAGGTTTTACCATTCTTCCCGAGATTTAAATCATAAATGAAGTCTTCTTAATTTATTAGGCCTTTGTTTAGTTTGCTAAGTCGCATGGGAAGTACTTTTAAACAAATGAGAAGTCTCAGGTTACATTTAAATGGGTGCTATAACTATTCTGGAGGTAATGTGTCCTACCTAAAGTTTTAATGTACTAGTATAAGATCATCATTAAGTGTTCTGACTATTGAAATGTTGTGTGTCATAGAATAACTAAGCTTCCTTATCAGTCCTATTGTGGTAACTATGTCTGTTTCTGAGGTTTTACAAATGTGATTGTCTTGCAGAACAAGTTTCATCTGCAAGAAGATTCATTTAAAGGTGGGGAGAATCTCCATTTCTACACCAGGCTCTGTTGGGGAGCCGTGGCTGCAAGAAGGCCCTGAATTTTATCTGTTTATCTAAGATCTGCGCAATGACTCAAAATAAGGATGAGTTCCCAGGGCTTTTCTGGAAAGCCTTATTAAAGCCTATAAAATGTACAGCCTGATCGACCCTGAGGCACCCAAAAACCAGAGAACAATTAAACTGGCCTTTACTAGCCAGTCAGCCTCAGACATAAGGAAAACTTGGCTGAATTAGTGAGCATAGCAGAAGAGGTGTTCAAGAACAGGGGGATGAAAGGCAGACTAGGAAAATAGTTAAAGTTTTGGCATTACATGAAGCAAGATGAGGCAGATAGGAGATGGTCAATGGAAGGAAAAGCTTAAACGTGGAAAAAGCAAAGGCTAAGACTTAGATTCAGATCAGTGTGCTTACTGCAAGGAGAAAGGACACTGGGCTGGGAATGCCTTAAGAAGAAAACGGCAATGCTGGCCACCAAACACTGAAGGGGCCATGGTTCAGAACCCCTCCCCGAACTTCAGGTTAAATTTAAGGTAAAGAAGAAATCAATTGGTGGCACCTGGGTGGCTCAGTTGGTTAAGCGACTGCCTTCGGCTCAGGTCATGATCCTGGAGACCCGGGATCGAGTCCCACATCGGGCTCCCTGCTCGTTGGGAAGCCTGCTTCTCCCACTCTCACTCCCCCTGCTTGTGTTCCCTCTCTGGCTGTTTCTCTCTGTCAAATAAATAAATAAAATCTTAAAAAAAAAAAAAAAGAAGAAATCAATTGACTTTTTGATGGACACGGGAGCCCAATTCTCATTGTTGCTAAGGCCTATGGAAAAATTATCTGGAGAGAAAACCTGGGTACAAGGGGAAAATGGCACAAAAAGACTTTGAGGCAACCTGCTGTGCAGATGCTTGTGGCAGCAGGGGATGAACACCTCCTTTACGAGCCAGTCTCAAAACTGGAAGAGACAGAAGAGGGAGGCCTTCTCCAAGCCCTGCAAGTTGTGTTTCCCAAAATCTGAGGAAAAAAAAAAGCCTTCTGGCCTGACCAAGGGAGGGCCTCCAGTACTGGTACAGTAAAAAGCGGCAATGGTTGTTCACATCCAGCAGTACCCCCTCCCCTGGGGAGCAAAGAAAGGGATCAGAAGATATCCATCTGAATGTGCCTAACCCCTATACCCTACTCTCCCTCCTGGGCCCCAAGAAAACTGTGTCTATTGTCCTAGATCTCAAGAATGTGTTTTTCTGCATACCTCTGGCAAGGGAGTCTCAGTCCCTCTTTGCTTTTGAGTGGTCTGACCCACAGGAAGGATTCCAGGGCCAGCTCATCTGGACAATTGCTGCTATGGCCCTCCTGGTCAAGGACAAATGCCCAAATAATGGAGTGTCAGACCCTCCTCCTCAATGAACCAAAAGTGACTTTCCGGCGCCTGGCGGTGCTACAGGCAGGAGCAGCTATATAGCCAATGGAAAAAGATATGCTGAGGCTGTGATGGTCTCTCCTGAGCAGGAGCTCTGGAAGGCGGCCCTGCCCCCCCCACCCCCAACCTCGCCGGCGGAGTTGATTGCGCTCACCAGGGCACTGCAGATGGCCAAGGGTAAGGCCGCCAACATCTACACGGACAGCAGTATGCCTTTGCTACTCTCCATGTACTTGGGACTATTTATAAAGAAAGAGGCTTATTAAATGTAGGAGGAACCAGGTTGGGGAGAGAAAAAGAGCCGGTAGGGAACCAGGAGTTTATTGGGAAGTAGATTTTACAGAAATGAAACAGGGAAAATATGGACACAAGTACATATTAGTTTTTGTGGATACTTTTTCAGGCTGGGTAGAGGCTTTCTCCATCAAACATGAAATGGCAGGGATGGTAGCCAAAAAGCTACTAGAGGAAATAATTCCTAGGTTTGGGTTGCCTCTGATGATTGGGTCAGATAACGGCCCCGCATTTGTGAGTTCAGTTTCACAAGCATTGGCCAAGGCCGTGGGCACAAATTGGAAGCTACACTGTGCCTACGGGCTCCAGAGTTCTGGACAAGTTAAGAAAATAAACCGGACTCTTAAAGAGACCTTGACAAAGTTCATTCTAATTGAGGTTGGAGGTGGAAGGGGTGCCTGGGTGGCACAGTTGGTTGGGCAACTGCTTTCGGCTCAGGTCATGGTCCTAGAGACCCGGGATTGAGCCCCACATCAGGCTCCCTGCTCATCGGGAAGCCTGCTTCTCCCTCTCTCACTCCCTCTGCTTGTGTTCCCTCTTTAGCTGTGTTTCTCTCTGTCAAATAAATAAATAAAATCTTTTTTAAAAAAAGAGAGAGACTGGAGGTGGATGGATGAATCTCCTTCCCTTCGCCCTCCTTAGGGCATGGAGCACACCCTACGTAAATTTAGTCTGGGTGTGCCACCACCAGGTGGAAAACCTGGAACCTCGGTGGAAGGGGCCATTTATTGTCATCCTGACCACCCCCAGGGCAGTAAAAATAAAAGGCATCAGAACCTGGATTCACGTGTGCCACGACAAAGGAGCTGAGGATGAGAACACCCCCCAGAGATGGACGCCACCGCCAATAGACCCTGCCGACCATGAGAAATTCCTGCTCTGATTTGTGCTGGTGGAGAGGTCCCTGTTGGCGGCAGGGGACGGGAGGTGGGGTTGGGAGTTTCTTCTTTCCCTGCAGGCTGAAGGCTGGGTACGGGCCTGGCAGCCTGGTTGTGCTGTGTCCCTCCTCCCTGTCCTCTGAGCCTCCAAAGAAAATGGGGGGGGGCGGAATGTAAGGTCCAGTTTTGGAATCAAAGCCGCCATCCTGTTTATTCATAAAAACAGCTCCAGGTGTTATGGATAAATGGCCTCTGGAAAACAAAGGTGAACCAGGTTGGGGGAGACACGCAACCAGTTAAATCTCTTAATCTGTCTCGGTGTGAAGGGCAGGCCTGAGGTGGCAGAGACCCTTGCTGGGGGTGGGGGAGGGGCAGGGGCAAGGAAAGAGTGTTGCTATTAGATCAGCTGAAGGCTCAGGCTTCAGGGTGGTGGGCTCACCCTCCAGCTCGGGTATTTTATAACCCAGGAGCAGACATGCGGCCATTGCCTCATTGTGTTTCTGGCCCGTCAGTGAGTCCTGGATCCCTCCTTCCATGTGTAACCCACAGGGCACCCTGAATTCAGTCTGCTGAGGATCCTTGTAGTCAGGCAGCAGCTCCACACAGAGCGTTAGTTCCTCATATTTGGGACCCATAAGAATCCCCAGAGCCGTCACAGTTTGCCCCAAAGGTCCTATCTTGCTGGGATTGACAATGAGGAATTTCTCAAGCAGATTTTCACATACCATTGACCAGAATGGAATGTGATAGGTTCTACTTGGTACCCACTCTCCAATCTCTTCTACAGGATGACTTCCAGACTCCGAACGCCCACCAGGTTGTTCTTTTGACCTGGAAGAGTTCCAGGGGCAGCAGAAGGGGAGCTGTCACAGACGGTATGCAGCTTGTTGTAAAAGCTGAATTTGCTGTTGAAGCCCCAGTATGCATTCTTGATTCCCATGCTGACGTCCAAAAGCGGGTTTTCTGCCTCTAAGTCTCTATGGCCAACACACTGGCAGGGGACAGTTGACATAGCAGATACTATCTGATGGCATCAGCCTTCAGCCTCTTCTCTTCCCTGCCGGGAGCCACCAGGGGCTCAAACACCTCTCTTCTACCGGCACCCTTCCCAGTGAGACCGAGAATTTTCTCAGCCTCTGCCACTTCAAATATTTCACCCTGTTGGGTTGGTCCATACCTCCATGATTCCTGCTCGGCAGAATGATCTCTGGAGGCTGGAGGAGTTCTGTTGAGTCTCATCAGTGATCTCCATGACTGTCACCCTGCCTGTCCGGATGTGCTGGACCAACTCCACCATGGCCGAGCCACCCTTCCCAGTAGTCTTGAGGAGAACTTTGTGGATCTGAGGCTCTCCTCAGCAGGGACCACCAGAGGCCCCACAGCATGTTGCATATGCCACTGTGCTTGGAGCTCAAGGTATCCTGAGGTCAGCTTACATTTGGGAAAACCTGATGAGAAGTTTGGTCCAAATCAGTTCAAAGTTCACCTCATGAAATTTATGACAGAATCAAAACACAGTGCCAGACAAAAATAAATACTAACCAACTAGAGAGAAATGAATAAAAGGAAGGAAAAAGGAAAGAAAAAAATGAGAAAAAGAAAAAGCTAATTAAAACGCCATGGAGGAAACAGTTAATTTTGGTCATAGTTCCTTAGGTCATTGAAAAGCAGCTTCCTGAGCTATAAGGGTCATAACCTAGGCCCAGGCAGGAAATCTCTTTGGTCCTCAGAATTCCAAAACAGTTAACTCAGTGTGAGATCACAGGAAGAAATTACTGGTCAAGGCTTGAGGGATAATCCACAGTGGTTTCCTGACTTTTGGTCTCAAAAATCCCTTAATCTTTTACAAACATAAAGGACCCCAAAGAGCTTTTTATGTGGGTTATAGCAAATGATGTTTACCTTATTAGAAGTTAAAACCCATAGGGTACTTCAGTGACCTTTTCTAGTTTGAAAATTGGCCATAATTTTTGACTTTTGAAGTCATACTGTCTACACTTAAAATTTCAACTCCTTTTTCTTTAAAGGATTGGTCTCAAAATGATACTGCAACTGAAGTGGCATTGTGCTACTATGTGAAAACGTTCTGTTCCATAACACCTATACAGAATATTATTAATATTTAAAAGCTGATGGGAAGCTGGCTGTCATATTTTCATTTCTTATTTATAGTTTTGCCCGGTTTCTTTGGGGTAAAACACTCCCACCCAGAGATCTGCCCAAGTTCCTGATTCTGGAACATTCAGAGAACATTCATATAGCTCCTTCCACACCCCATTCAAGAGTTTGCTAAAACACCACATTCTTCCTGAGGCCCTCATCTACCTATCAGGATCTTACAATATCCTTTGCATATCTTATCTGCCACACCCAACCAAAAGTTTGTATTACGGAAATTTTAGGCACCTGGGTGGCTCAGTGGGTTAAAGCCTCTGCCTTCCACTCAGGTCATGATCCCGGAGTCCTGGGATTGAGGCCCACATCCGGCTCTCTGCTCAGCAGGGAGCCTGCTTCCTCCTCTCTCTCTGCCTGCCTCTCTACGTGTGATCCCTCTCTCTGTGAAATAAATAAATAAAACCTTAAAAAAAAAAGTAAAAGTTTATAGAGGCCCTTCCACAGGAATTTTATCATCCAACATCAATAATCAACATTTTTGCAATCTCAGTCTATAAATATTTCAGTCTGTAATTATTCAGAAATAATTACATTTTAGAAACAGAGCCATCATGCCATGATCAGCTGTAATAAAGTGTATCATACACAAGTCCACATTCAATTTTCCCTGTTGTCTCAAAGATGTCCTGTTAAAGTCAACATGTTTGAATTAAAGTCCAAATAAGATACACTCATTGCCTTGTAAGTTTTCCATAGTAATATTAGTATTCAAAATACTATACATTTTATGTATTTGCTTAATGTCTGTCTCCCCCATTAGAATGTCTGCTTCATACAGAGATTTTTTTTGTTGTTGTTATTTTTGTATCTTCAACACCTAGAGTGGTCCCTCACGTGCAATAGGCATTCAATGTTTAGGGAAGGGAGGAAGGGAAGAAGGAGAGAGCAAGAGAGGGAAGAGAAAAGGAAGGAAGGAAGGAGGGGAGGGAGGGAGGAGGCAACAAGGATATGAGGAGCATTCTATGTTAACCTAGTCAGAATTCTTAGTTTCTAGTTCTAAAAGTCTGGGCAACTTTCCCAAGCCTCACTTTTCCCATAAAATGGCACTAACGATGCCCAAATTTGCACAGTGATTGTGAGTACTGGATGAAATACGTGTACAGTGGCTGGCACGGGGAACAACTTTCAGTGGAGCTACTGTTTTTATTGATTGAGTTAAAAGCGTTGAGATCACCTTGGGTTTAGGCTAAGCCTTAAATGGCAGTGACAGCATCCTTACAACAGAAAAGGAGGAGACACGGGGACACCCAGTGAAGACAATCATGGGGGAGTGGAGGCAGAGCCTGGATGACACAACCACAGGCTAAATAACCCCAGGGGCCTCCAGAAGCTATAGTAGGTTCAAAGGGTTCTCCCCTGAGAGCCTTCAGAAGGAGTAGGGCTCTACCGACACCTTGATTCAGACTGTAGCCTCTAGAACTAAGTGAGTCCCTTTATGTTGCTTTGAGTGACCAAGTTTGGGATGATCGGTTCCATTCAGCAGCCGCAGGTGTCTCCAGCCTGACGCATCATGGAGCGCTGGGCCAGTACCCTGCCGGTCCCATGGCTTCAGTGACTGGTGGCTGGACATGCTGGCGTCCCTATTTTCAGTTCAGCCAAAGTATGGCCCAAACCAGTTCTCAGACGTCCTTTCCCGATCTCTGTCTCTAGCTCTTCTGCCCTGTACTCGACCCCACTGTCTTACTTTCCTTATAGAGTCAGAGGCCCTGAAAGAGCTAATGACTTCTTGCTGGCTCATCCAGAGGCTGGTATCAGGGGGACGAAAATCATCCGAAAATCATCAGACAAGGGATTATACTTGTCTGATTCAATGCATGAGCAAATTGTCCAACCTCCCATGAAATGTCGGGAGGACGCAACTGGTGGGTGACCCACAGAAAGCCTACCATGATGGAAGACAGGAACTATCTCAAACAGGAAGCAAATCAGTGTGTGTGAATGTGTGTCAGTGTGTACACTGACGTGTGTATGTGTGCGTGCAGGCACACATGCCTCAGCAAGAGAAGCAGGATGCAAGCCTCAAAACATAAGCTATGCTAAGCGGAGTCTCTGACTGCACCTGCTCCCTGTTCAGGGAGCCCTTGTTGCCAGTGTGCCAGTGCCACTTTCTGGGGTGGTGCCCTTCTGAGAGGCTCTTGTGCAAGTGACTAGGAGGCTCTTGGCTAAGAATTTAAGGGAAGGGACGACAGAAAGAATAAAAGTATGGTGCAAGGAACTCGGCTTAGGATGAAAAGGGAGGGAAGGCTTTGGGCGTACTTTGTGTTCTCTATCGGCCTTCCCTCCCTCCCTGTCCTAGGTACCTGTGCTGGAGCCTGGAGGAATGGAGACTGCCACAGCCCTGGCCCCAGGCAGTAACCCAGCTTCCTGCAGGGGGCAGGGCCAACCTCCATCCCAGTTCACCGGAGAGCAGGCAGCCTGGCCCATACCACAGCAGCCCACACCAGGCGTGGCTTGGGCTCTGGAGAAAGCAGTGGCACGAGTGTCAACGTGGCATGTGGAGCAGAGAGGAGAAAGTCTTGGGACGTTCCTTGGAGTGGGCGATGGGCGAAGGCACAACTGGACTCTGCTACTGTGGGTTGAAATGGAACCAGAGGAATAGCTGGGTTTCTCCCATGGAAATCCAGGATCTGGCTCCAGGCTGGAAGGACCTGGGAAAGCCTGGTGGAAACAGCGTTCCACTTTGTTGCATTACTCAAAGCCTGTCATTGCTGGAGCGCACTGCAAATGAAGGCCAGTAGGGTGGTGCCTGAGTTATGGGTCTGCCTTCTGCTCGGGTCAGGACCTCAGGGTCCTGGAATCGAATCCTGCACTGGGCTCCCTTCTCAGCGGGGAGTCTATTTCTCCCTCTCCCTCTGTGCTCTCTCTCAAATAAATACATCTTTTTTTTTTTTTAAAGATCCATTGGGAAGAATTTATAAGACTTGTTACAATTTAAAAACTTTGATCAATAAAAATAATTTACATAAAGTGTGGCCAAGACACTTGAATTAAAAAACATAACTCCAGGATTAGAATCCATGAAGGGTATCCTTTTTTCCTGGATTTCTAGCATAACCTTATGGTCATTTGGCCCCCTTCATTCTCTCTCATCCGTCTCAGATCTATGAGTTGAGAGGTTTTGGTATCTGGGAACACTTGAGCATCTCCACTTAGGCCTCCACTGACCCAGGAGCGGCTCTCTTCCTGAGGCAGCTAGGAATCTTGGATATCAGGAAACTCACCGGGTTGCCTTTAACTGTAGGGGAATGTTCCAGCTTTCCAATCGAGGACTGCAGTTCCTGAGCTTCCACTCATGAAGCGCTGTGCCAGTCAGAGCAGAGAAATCACAGGACTCCAACTCCCTGCCTCCACCTGCAGGAACATCTGGGGGAAGTGAGCATACACTGAAATCAGAAAAGGAAGAGGACACAATGTCTAAGAGCGTGTGCTCCCAAGTCAAAAATGATATGCAAGTTCAGTCTTCCTGAATTTCCCCTTAGCTGTTGAGAAAAGTATAGACACAACAGAGGGAACAGTTGTCGATCAGTTACTGGTGATCATTTGTAAAGGGGAAAAATAATTTACAATGCGCTCTGCTGCCCACGATCAGGACCGGGCTGGGAGCGGTGGTGCCTGCCATCATCCTGGTCAAGTTGGTACCTCCCTTGTGTCTTTCACTCTACGGTTGTTTTCACGCAATTAAGTCCCTTCCCACTCTCCTTATGGGAGCATAGCTCCCCCTTGTGGTTTTGTTTGTTTTTAAGGGTTCCAGTCTCGGTGGAATTATAAAGAACATTCCAACCTACAGGGTGCTGCATACATGTGGGGGCAGGACAGAGCACACTGACATCTTGAGGACCTGTCATCCAATCCTGCCTCTTTCCTTCAGTCCCCTTCCCCTCCATCGGAATAAGTGTGTGAATCTCTTGGTTCGGAGCCAAGAGTGTCAGGGAGACCAGCAAGAGGGTGACAGCTGGAGAAAGACTGATTCTTCCCAAAGTAATTCACAGAGTTTCTTTCTCGGGCAGTATGACAAGGGCGGTTTTATTTTCTCACTTTCAAAAATGTCCCATCTAGGCTGGAAGAGAAAGAAGAGGGGGCGAGATTTATGCTCTCCTTATACAGAACGTTGGACAAGCAAGAGAGGCCATGCTGGACTGACTCCAGAAGTCAAGTCCAAAATAAGAATAGCCAGGATTTATCACTGTGATCAGAAGGTCTACAAACAAGACTTAAAGGGATCAGTTTCTCTCTGCTTCCGTGTGTCAGGGGGTGTGGAGGAGGGCCCACAGAATGGCCATGCAATCATAAAATGCAATTCACATTTACCAGCAGCTTATGATTAGCATGCACCATCCTTGGGGCTTTTCTTGATTTATTTCGTTTAATCCTTATACAAATGAATATGTTAAGAATCAGAGGCAGAGAGAGGTTGAGTAACTTTCCCAAAGATACACAGCTAGAGTACTGCCCTATTTTACTTCAGGGCTAGAGGATTAGAGGAGGATGTTACGTTAGTTTGGCATATTTGCCCAAAAAATAAAGGCTCCAAATAGGCCTTTATGCTCTGAACAAGCAAGAAATTTCTCACAAAATATAACTGAATTGTGAAAAATATAAAGTCTTAAGATAGGTTTTAAAAAAGTAATACTAGAAGCACATAGAATATATATTACTGATAGACATGAATTATGTAGATATATAATAGAATATGATATAATATGTGATAGAGTATATCACTTTTACATACTATGTAGAAAACACAAGATAAATATTATACAATATATTGATAGAGTTTTATTGTATTATATTTATCCTATATTTAATTATTGCTATAATAGTGTATTTATACACATATTTATATTCCATAGTATAAATTAATTTTAAATTTCATATATAGTATCATTTAAAAGAATATACAAATATGCTCTAGATAAAATATATTCTAAATGAACACATAATGGAAACAGAATGGGAGAGATTTTTGTCGATAATTGCTTTACTGCGGATCATATAAAACACACTTAAGAACACGGCTTGTATGAAGGATCAGTTGGTATCAAGATGATATGCCCCAGAAAAATAGCTGCCATTTTTGGCTGCATTACCAGAAGTAGAGCAGTTTTTAAAAAACGGGGAGATGAGAATTGTTCGAAGCTCACAAGTCATGAGATTCTGTTTGGTGTGATGTGTTCATCCGAGACTCCAGACTTCAGGGATGAACAGAAATGTGGCTGTTCCACCTTCTCCCTTCTTTAGGTTAGTAACAGTTTACTTTCTGGTGAATAGTCGAAAGGGACTATTTCATAGAAGAGGATGGATGGGGGCGCCTGGGTGGCTCAGTTAGTTGAGCGACTGCCTTCGGCTCAGGTCATGATCCTGGAGACTGGGGATCGAGCCCCATATCAGGCTTCCCGCTCGGTGGGAATCCCGCTTCTCCCTCTGCTTGTGTTCCCTCTCTCACTGTGTTTCACTCTGTCAAATAAATAAATAAAATCTTTTTTTTTTAATTTTTTTAAAAGATTTTATTTATTTATTTGACAGCGAGAAACACAGCCAGAGAGGGAACACAAGCAGGGGGAGAGAGAGAGGGAGAAGCAGGCCTCCCGCCGAGCAGGGAGCCCGATGTGGGGCTCGATCCCGGGTCTCCAGGATCATGACCTGAGCCGAAGGCAGTCGCCCAACCAACTGAGCCACCCAGGCGCCCCAAATAAATAAAATCTTAAAAAAAAAAAAAGAGGATGGATGTAGGGTATGGGGAGCCATGAGGTTGGGGGACAGTTCTGGAAAACATCCAGGGATTTACTTTCTCCCTGAGAAGGAGGTGGTGGGATTCAGGGTGATATGAGAGTGAAGCAGGCTCCCATCTTCATGAAGGACTTCAGATTTCCAGATACACTGGCAAACACCAAGGTCCTGCCATGACCCTGGGTTGGAGATCAGATATTCTAGCCAAATCACAAAGAATGAGAGATAGCCAACAGAAAAAATCTCTCCATTTCCTGGGAAAGGACTTGGAGCTAAATCTTAATAATACCTCAAATTATTTTGGCCTTGAAACTTCAGAAAAAGCATGAAGAAAGAATAGAGAGGTCATTAATAGAGGGCTTGATGCAAACTCTGTACTTTACAGTGTGGGCAAAACTTGACACAGAACAGAAAATCTGGAAAAAGCTCTGAATTACTTATAAGAGGTTTATGATTTTTTTTTAAGATTTTATTTATTTGACAGAGAGAAACAGCCAGAGAGGGAACACAAGCAGGGGGAGGGAGAGAGGGAGAAGCAGGCCTCCTGCCGAGCAGGGAGCCCGATGTGGGACTCGATCCCGGGACTCCAGGATCATGACCTGAGCCGAAGGCAGTCGCTTAACCAACTGAGCCACCCAGGTGCCCAAGAGGTTTATGAATTTTTACCAAAAACAGTCTACCTGGTTCTGCAGATCTGAAATGACTCTGGAGAAAAAGCCAAACAAATTCAAAATGCAAAAGCATATGAGGAATGAATAAACGGTATAGGCTCTAAGGTGTGCCATCAATTTATTTTTTCAATAAGGTACTTTATTATTTTTTCCTTCCATTTTTATTGAGATATAATTGACAACACTGTTTAAGATAAATAGTATAATGACTTGACATTCCTACGTATTGTGAAATGGTTAAATGGTTATCATAATGGTTAGTTAACATTCATCACCTCACAAAAATTTTTGTTACACAATTTTTTTTCCCTTGTGATGAGAACTTTTAGGATCTACTCTCGTAGCAACTTTTTTAAAAAAAGATTTTATTTATTTATATGACAGAGAGAAAAACAGCAAGAGAGGGAACACAAGCAGAGGGAATGAGAGAGGGAGAAGCAGGCTTCCCGCACAGCAGGGATCCCGATCGAGGGGCTCGATCCTGGGACTCCGGGATCATGTCCTGAGCCAAAGGCAAACGCTTAACGACTGAGCCCCCCAGGCACCCCTGGAAGCAACTTTCAAATGCACCACACTGCATTGTTAACTGTGGTCATTACATCCCCAGTACTCATTTATCTTATAACCGGAAGCTTGCATTTATGACCACCTTCACCCATCTTCCCAAGAACCCTGCCTCTCTGGCAACCACAAATTTGATCTCTTATTCTATGAGTTTGGGTTTTTGTGGTTTTTTTTAGATTTAACATATAAGTGAGATCATATAAGTGAGTCTTTCTCTTAGTTCACTGAGCATAGTGCCCTCAAGGCCCATCCATGTTGGCACAAATGGCAACAGTTCCTTTTTCATGACTGAATAATATTCCACTATATACACACATCACTTTTTAAAATTTTTGTTTTTTGTTATTTATCCATCGATGGACATTTATGGTACTTCCATGTCTTGGTTCTTGTAAATGATCCTTCAGTGAACAATAGGTGTAGAGCTCTCTTCAACATAGTGGCTTCCTTTCCTTCAGATATATACTGAGAAGTGGAATTGCTGGATCACATGGTAGTTTTATTTTTCACTTCTTTAGGAAACTCCACATTGTTTCTGGTAGTGGTTTAAATTCTTTAAAGGCAGCTGCTGAGTCCAATGAGAATATCTGCTGCCTGCCGACACCTGGCTCATACGTACCTGGAGACAGTGGAGTGTGGAGAGGCAAGAGGTTACTTCTGAGACAATTAAGAAAGGAGTGAACTCCGAAAGGAAAGAGTTGGTACATCTCTAACACAGTAGCTTCCAGCCACATGAAATAAACTCTGAAGATAAGACCTTGTCCTACGCACCAGGAGGGCCAGCTGCTGTGGGGCTCACTGATGAGGCTGGAGAAGACGGAAGAAGGCATCCCATACAGAAAAGCATGTTCTGATGGTAGCAACTTTCCCCTAAGCAAATCTGGATATGGCAGGTTGTATATAATAAAACATTCCCCCAGATCTTTACTAATCCATGAGCTGGCACAATTGGGTAAATTATGGGGCCTTTCATGAAATAGGGACTAGAAGAAGAGGAGTTTCGAGAGAAAAATGAATTTCATTTTAGACTTCCTGAATTCACTTATGATAGGGGTCAGCAACTTTTTTCTTCAGAGGGCCAGAAAGTAGAGAATTCTAGCCTTTGCAGGCCATATATGGTCTCTATCATGTTTTTCTGTGTGTGTGTGTGTGTGTGTGTGTGTGTGTGTGTACAACCCTAAAATTGTTAAAAGATCTTATTTTAAAGCATTCTTAATCTGAGGACTATACAAAAGTAAGCAGAGAAATGGATTTGGCTCATAGGCTATAATTGGCTAGATCCTAACTCATGATTATCCCAGATAAAGATGGCCATACCTATTGAAAGAATTTCTTGAGTCTGAGCAAAAGATTCTCAGACAGACTGACAGAGAGGGAGACGGATGATAGATAGTTAGATAATCAGAGAGAGAGATGGTGGAGCCACCCACGTACCCCCAATTTTTAGTTTTTTAAGGAAGCTTCATACTGTTTCCCATAATGACTGCACCAACTTATGTTCCTGTCAGCAATGTATAAATGAACCATGTAATTTATTTTTTAATTTTAATTTTAATTTATTTTTAATTAACATTTAATGTAATATTTGCTTCAGGGGTACAGGTCTATGATTCATCAGTCTTACACAATTCACAGCACTCACCATAGAACATACCCTCCCCAATGTCCTTCTCTCAGCCACCTCATCCCTCCCAACTCCCTCCACTCCAGCAACCCTCAGTGAACCATGTAGTGCAGATCTTTAGATGAAGAGACTCCTTTCTCATAAGCCCCACAGTTAAACAAGTGAGGTCCTTGAGTCAGATAGATCTGGACTAGCCTCCTTGGGCATATTCCATGAGCAGGCTGCGTGTTCTATTCATCTGCTAAATGGCCATCTCTCACATGGAGGTCAAAAGGAGTAAATCAGATGAGTCCTACAAAGCACTGAGAAGAGCTTCGCCATTAGTATTAGCCAATGGTCTGACCATGACCACAGTTTCCTGAGCCACACAGGTATTGTGGTCACTGAGATTTCTAGTTCTCTGACTGGTACGCGTTGGGTCCTCCCTCCAGGAAATTTCCATCCACATTGAACATCCTCACATATGCTTCCTCCAAAACATTTTGTCCCAGTTGAGTTCCCAATCAGAAAGATCAAAGCTTTCCTTGATCATGTCTCCTTTTCCCCCAGCAGGAAACCAGCATGGCTGAAAGCTAGTTTGCACTTGCCAGGATCCATTTCCATTCAGATGTACAAGTACAGAAAGGTACCCCTTGTTAGCAGCGTTGTGCTTCTCGTCCTCAGGAGTTGGCAGTTGGCAAGCCTGGTTGCCCCTTGTTCCAAAAGCCAATACTTAAGATGGGGAGTTTTAAATGGAAAGGAATATGAGCTTTATTCTCTTCATCAGCCACCTGGGGGAGAAGGTGGTAACTGGACTCTTTTCTAAAGGCCAGCTCCAAGGTTTCTGCCTGCCCCAGAGATTTTTTAAGGGGTTAAGACAGTGAATCCGTTAAGGGAGTGCTGTGGTCTGTAACAGACTAGATAGTGCCAGCTGCGGATATTATCATGGTGCTTGAAAGTTGTGTAAGAGATCTGGTTCCCTGGTGCCCAGCGGGTGGTGCAGGAGAGTTTGGTGAGGTGCAGAAGTGCTCTGCTCCTTGTATCAAGAATGCATGATCTCTGGATATGGGAAGAAAGGTTTAGTTAATCATCATGTGGGCTTAAAGACTACTAGGTTGGCCAGGGGGCCGAGGCGGCTTCCAGCTCAGGCAGATTTCTGAGCAGCAAATCAGCTCTCCGAACACAGCGGGACAGTGGGGCAGCACTCTGACTCCCACCATGAGGTAAAAGGTTTTTTCTTGCGTTGACCTCTTAAAATTGTGTCTAGTGTCTTTGGAAAATCTCCAAACAAATTTTTCTTAAGTGCTAGATTTCAACACCGGCTTAAATATTTATTATACCTTAAATCTAGATAATAATTGTTGCAGACATTTTAAATTTTGCAGCACTTTTCAGACACACACAGGCTCTTTCCCCAGTGGAAGCTTTTATGAGAAATCCCAGCTAGGACATGGCCAGAGGCTGAATCAGGAAGAAAAGGCACAGCAGACACTGGGGGGGAGGGGGAGGGACAAGATTATATCATTTGGTTGCAGGCAAATTTTCATCACTTAAGGATGCCAACCAGGCAAAAATATCCTTACACACTTTTGTTTTCCTATTTTCCATTTGAAAGGAAAAGTCAGGAGCTTGGGGTTATAATTTATAACCTCAGCATTAGATGCCCCAATAAAGGATGGGCTGGATTTAACCAATTCTCTTCCAAAGAACCGCATTCAGGCACTAAATCAGAATTCACATCTCTGAGGTTCCCCAGAAACTCCAGAGAAATCGGGCTCCACCAGTCCCAGTACCCACACTTTACTTTTCTGTTTTGTTTTTAATCCTCGGTGATCTTTAAAACAAAACAAACAGAAACCAACTAGAATCATGAAGGATTTTTTTCAAGATAAAGATACTATGAGCACACTGAAGAACTTTGGAAAAATGCCAGTTAGTTTAAGGGGGAAAATCCAACTACCTCTTACATAACCAACCAGAAATGAACTATTTTATAGATTCACTTAACATTAGATTCTGAGTGTTATCAGTAAAATTTTTCAATGAGTATCGAGGGCTTCGATAATGCTGCAAAACATGGATGTATCATGATTTCTTCCTTCCTTCTTTCCCTTTGTTCTTTCTTCCCTCTCTCCTTCTCCTTTTCTATTCCTTCCTCCTTCCCGACTTCCTTCCTGATTCCTTACTTTATAATCAAATTTATGCATTCACACCTTTAAATAGTCAACATGATCTACAAGGTTGGAGAAACAGCAGCCCCCATTCCCTACCCTATTTTCCATTCCCTAGAGGTAACCAGTAATTCTTTTAGTGACTATTGTGCAATTTATAGCCATATACTTAAAAGATGTGCTTATATTGGAGGTTCTTGATTTTTAAATTTTGGTCATTATTTGTTTTCCACCACATAGTCCCTTTTCCAGCACACACACACACACACACACACACACACACACACTCTTACACACCTCCTTTCTTACATCTTCCACTCCCAATATTACTTTGTGACTTTGGTTGGATCAATATTCAGTATTTGGATTATTACAACCACATAAACCTTATTCATAGCCGAGCCCTGTCTTGTTCTACCATGACCTTTCTTTTCTTGTATTTTGTTTCATTTTTTTCTGAAGTTAAAGGAAACAAATAAAAGCAGTTTTGTTTTTTGTTTCTTTTTCTTCAGTTTCTAAGCACTTATCACCATCTCAGCCCAAACTCTAGTCTAGTTGAACAAACTTCCTTTCCATTAATAGGATTCATGTTCAAAGGAATGAGGCTGATACAAAAGCAAAGGTCAAGCAAAGCTTTATTTCCTGCCAAGCATCAGAATTTCACTGACCGGCCCAGGTCCCTTCTCAGGAGAGAGGAGAACAACCCTTTGTCTTACAGGCTACCTTTTGTAGGGGAAAACCAACACCCCAAGCTGACCTGACTCTTGTAGTTTGCCTGAGTTAATTTGCATCTCCATTGCTCCTGGAACTGGGAGGTTAAGGGAATTTGGGTGTTCCCACCTGGTCCCAAGTACCAGTAACCAGTCGCCCATTCTTATTTGCATCTTCATTGCTCCCTGGATGGGAGGTTAGGGGGGGTTAACTGATTGGGCATCTCCCCGAACCTGCTCGCCTTTGTTTTCCGGGGGCTGTTTGCCCATATTTCCTGGAGCTGTTTTTCTGAGTAAAACAGCAAGGTGGCTTAGACTTCTAAATAGGTCCTTACACCATATTTTCAAACCTGAGGCAGGCTGCCATGGTCACATTTCGGTGGCGATCACTCACAGGACCTTTGACCTACTTCTGTCTGCACTGGCTACTCTCCAGATCCATGGGGGAAGTATGGAGTACTTCCTTCTCCTCTCCATCTTATGTCAGACCTTCTCTTGCACTTCGTCCTGTGTTTCATAAATCCCATTTCTTTATTTAATACCTGGGTTTACTCCTAATTTTGAGGGGGGCATGTCCTCTCAGCCTCCTGACCAAGTGTCTGTCACATATATTTTTTACTTACGTGTATGAAAGGATCTTCACACTTTCCTCACATTTTAAATGATTATGTGCCTATGTTTAGAATTCTAAATTAAAAATTATTTTCCCACAGTTTTTGGAAGGCATTTCTCCATTGTCTTCTAGCTTTTCTCATTGTTGTTGAGATGTTCAACAGCATTTGGATTCTTAGTGTGTTATATAAATCCTTTCCCCCCTGGAACTGTAGAATTCTCTGTCAGCAGTGTTCTAAAAGCTTACCATCACATACTTGGTCAGGTTTTTTGTTTTTTTTTTTAATTTAATAAAGTTTCATTCTTCAAAATGTGCATTTGGTAGGATGTGTTCAAGCATCTTCACCAGCACCTGGAACACCTCTACTCTCGTTTCTGGTGTAAATGACTTGAGCTCTGACTTTTAGACCAGTTTAAGCAGTCTCTGACTAAGAAGCTCCCAAAGGACTATCCTGGCAGAGGAGTCCTGAGTCCCTCAGAGACAACTACTGGGGGTCTAAGCTTATGTGAACTTCCACACAGACTTGTCATCTGTCACTTTATCAAATGACACTCAGTTACTGAGCTTGTTCTGAGCTTTGCCCTTGGATAACTTGTTTCTGGCCTTGTCCCCAGAGCTGTGCCCTGGATCTTTGTTTTTCTTGGCCAACTTCCTGGCATCTTTCTTCTCGTTCTTGGGCGGCATCGCAAAGCTAAGGGAGCTGCTGCTCCTCCTGTAGCCTAAGATGTCTGACAAAAGGGGATAAAGTTTATTTTTACCATGTGGAAACTTACAGCCTTCCATTCAGGGAAAGTTTATCGCATTCTTCTAGAATGCTCTTTCTTCCTTTCATTTCCTTTATCCCCTCTAGAATTCATATCATTCAGATGTAGGTCTTCCAAGGCTGTCCCTCTAATTTTCCCCTGTTATATACTTTATTTGTCCTCTTTTTGTCTGGTTGTTCTATTTAAAAGATTTTTTTTTTAACCGTTTATCCTTTAAACCTTAATATTTGTTTTTCCACTTAATTGTTTTAATTTCTAAGACTTCTTCCATGTTCTTTAAATGTTTGGGGTCTTTTCAAAGCATTTTTTTTATTCCATGGATGTAGCATCTTCTCCTGCATCTCAATTTATCGATGATCCTTTATTTGTTCTTGTTCTTGTTGTTTTAAGTCATCTGCTCCCTTCAGGACACTTTTACCATGTGCCTGTTGGGGCCACTGTTCCTTCAGGTGAGAGGCCTTTCTAAAATATCTGGGGGTCCTCTGATGCCCGTTCATGATTGAGAGAGAAAAACTAAAGAGCCAACAGGGAGCCTGGAGCACCTGCGAGGAGCTTCCTTTTCCAGTGACCTCATTGCCCAATGTGACAAGGGACACCAGATGTCAGTGTCCTGGACTTTCTTGACTTCCTCTGTAACAGGCTACTCATCCCTTGCCTGGAAGAAATAAGGCTCTCTGTGGCATTTTTAGAGTTTTAGAGTTTGCACATGCAAACATTTATTTAACTCTCTCGTTGGCCATATGGTACTCAAGGCATCCAGCTGTGCCTGTCACCACAGTCCGGGACCGTCTATTTTATCCTCTGTACAGAATATACCTACAACCTGGTACATTGAGGGGTGGGCGTTGCAAGGACCAGAGGCAGGGTCTGTAGGTGCAGCTTCCTAAGCTAACTCTTCATCAGTCTTCCTATTGAGACAGAGCTGGGACTGGGCTGAGGTCCCCTCAATCCTACCCAGGACCCTAGTGCTCCGATCGCTGAAACCATGCTCCCGAGAAGCACACCTTGCAGGAATGCAGGGGTAAGGAGGCTTACCAAAGGGAACTAGTACTCCACGATGACCCGCGAAGACAGAACCAATCCAGTCTGCTCTGACATAGACCCCAGTGCCGACCCTTTGACACACTTTTCCCCTTATTATAACACTAAAATTCACACCCAAGGTGGAGATTTAACAAGCTAAGGGGACCCACGGGGTGGGGTCTATCTATTGCACCTGCACACAGAACTTCTGGGTCCTGCCCCTATGTACTTAGATGTCACTCCTTTCCTGCCTCAAACTCCTTAAAATCTTTTCCTGGCCTTTGGTCCGGGAGCCAGCATGGAGGGCCCTTTCCTTTGTACTGTCTGCCTTGTGCTCGAGCATGATTGCCCATTAAAAGACTTGCCTGGAGCTTCCTGTTTGGCCTCTGGTCGTTTTCTATTGCTGGAGGGCCCAGGAACCCCAGTTCATCCCTATACATGAACACGTGCGCGTGCATACCCCTCCCCCTGCCCCCCCACTTCTGCAGCATCCAGTGCTGCTAACTCCTGAGCCTTTGGGAAATTCTGCATTATCAATGGGTTGCTTCCTAGGTTCCCCCCCTGCTGGCAGAGTTAGCTCTCCCATGTTCCCATGTTTGGTAAAAGCAATCCCCACTTGTCTAGCTGTGTCAGGTTTCCAAGACTCTGAAGTCTTGTGTTTTCTTTCCTTTATGATTAGAAGCCTTCATAAACCATGTCATCTTAGTAGGATTTGAGGAGTGAGCTAAAACAGTCTCATGTGTTTGATGGATGATGATACCTTTAAATATTTTTTTTCCACCACCACCTAGTTTAAAGTTTTAAGCATTGTAACTCATCCTGCAATGAACATCCCATGTTCACAAACTTGTGTGGCAGTCAGGGTGCAGCAGAGAAGCATAGGCAGCAGGAGATACACAGGAAGAGACATGATGCGAGGAATTGGCCATGTGATGACGAGGGCTGGCTAGTCAAGTCCAACTCCACAGAACAAACCAGCACTGGCAGAATTTCTTCATTAGGGACCCTCAGCACTATGTTGAGCTTTCTGACTGGTTAAACCAGGCCCACCCTTGCTATGTAAAATAATCTTTCTTACCTAAAATTAAATGCTTGTGGATTTTAATCACGTCTACAAAATACCTTCACAGCAACATTTAGGTTCATGTTTGAGCGAGTAACTGGGCATGATAGCCGAGCCAAGTGGACAGATCTATAAGCCATCACAACCTTTGATTGAATGTCTGGTTTTCTATACATTCATAACATTCAAATTTTTATGCCAAGAGCTCCTCGTCATGTTTTGCCACGATCTGCAAGTTCTATGTCAAAATATGTTCCAAACCCTCATGTACAAGTAAAAGTGCCCAGCTGTGAATCTTAAAAATCTTTTTCTGTAACTGAAGTTTTAAATGGCATTGAAATGCTATTAATTTAATTTGCGTTTCTTTGATTAGTGACCTTTTTTTTTTCATATGCATGTTGGGGAATTTTGTACTACCTGGTCAGATAAATATCTTCTGAAATATAAATACTAAAAGAGCCTTTTAGGTATTAAATGGGATACCTCTTGGCATGCTTATAATCTTTTAATTTCTGTTTTCTAGATTGTCCTTCAATTTTTGTGAATAGCATTTGCATGTGGGATCTTTGTGTCCTGTGTCTCATCTGCTCTAGATGTCCCTTTGTCTCTGTAAGGAAACTGACTACTGTCTTTGTGACCACTGAACAAATCAAAAGTGTGGAGGACCAAGCGTCAGGTGGCTCCCACCCAGGTAGAGGGTGGAGGGTATTCGAGTTGTTCTAGTTGGTGAATCTGCCCAGAGGTCCAGCTCAGCAAAGGAAGAGATGGTGACACAGATGAGGCTACATTTGTTGGCCCAGCATCAGATGGGCCAAAAGCCTGTGCTGGGCCAACCTGAATGTTAACACTCTGTGCACACTCTATCTCTAGGAAAGGACCCCGAGGGATATCTGTTCACATCCAGCCCCAAGGATACCGGTCTCATCTCTTGGTGTCTAAAGCCCAGCACTTCCTCTTAGTTTCCCTGAATATTTTAGTGGATCAAAAGTCCAGGCTCACACCTTGGTTTCCATGCTTGAGAGAAGAAACAAAAAACTAACGTCACTAAATATCATTACTCACCTACTGCACCATTCTCCAACAATTTCTATAGAGAAATGTATTTCCTTTGCAGTTGGAGCTCCAGAACATCTGTGCACATCCTTCTCTAAGACAGGTAGAATCAGAGTATCCCTGGGTAATAAATTTCCTCCACTCCCCCTTATTTCTAGGCCATCCCATTGTCTCTATCCATTTGGGGAGCTATCACAAGATACCACAGACTGGTAGCTTATAAACAACAGGAATTCTTTTCTCACAAGTCTGGATCAGAGTGCCAGCATTGTTTGGGCCTTCTTCTCAGAAGTGGCAAGTGGCCATGCCCTAAACCTGTTGCTTTGTCCATCCGCTCATTCACATCCCCAAATGTCTGCTCTTCTTCCCCTATAGTGAAATCACCAAACATTACCTGGAAAATATCTTACCACAACTGAAATGCCATCTTACCTGGATTTATATGATGGATTTATATCTGACTTGGAGAACAGAGTGCATAACCAGGCAGAGTTTCTAAACAAAGAATTCAAAGCGATCATGTACAATCTGTCTGCCTGTGTTAAACACCTCCAAGGCCAGAACAAGGCGGCTCTGGAATATTTACAGCAAGCAGAAGAGTTTATCCTGCACAGACAGGCCCGCCAAGGCAAAAATCCGAAGTCTGGTCACCTGGGGAAACTACGCCTGAGTGTATTATCACATGGGCAAGCATCCAGAGCACAGGCTTACATTGAGAAGGCAGGACACCTTTGCAAGAAGTTTGCAAGCTCCTACAGAATTGAACGTCCTTTGTGAAAAAAGATGGGCACTTTTAAAATGGGGAGAAAAGTATTATGAATGGGTTAAGGTGTGTTTTGAGAAGGCTTTGCAAAAGAAATCCACCAATCTAGAATTCTCCCTGGGACTGGCCATCACACTGTCCCGTCTGGGTGATGAAGCACCAACAGAGAATACCGCTCGCCTTCTGAGGCGGGCCATCCAGCTGAATCGTGAGAACAAGGACATTCATGTTCTCCTGCTCTGACTCTCCAGAAGTCCCAGAAACAAGCTGAAGGAGATAAGCTAGTCCAAGAGGCCTTGAAGAAAACGCCATGCCCAATGGACATATTCTGTAGTGTGGCCAAATATTTACTGAAATAAAGGTACTCTAGACACGGCTATCAAATTACTTAAAAAGACCTTAGAATCAGTACCGAACAACATCTATCAGCATCTGCAGATTGGATGCTGCTACAGAGCAAAAATCAGGCAAATACAGAGGTCAAGGAGGTACACCACAAAGGAGAAGGAAGAGCTGCGGGAGATGATGAGACACGCGCTGGATCACTTTAAGAGAGTTGTCGAGTTGAATGTTAACCTTCCCCGCGCCTGCTCAGACCTTGCCTGCCTCTATGCCATCGCCGGCCAGTATGATAAGGCGGAGTATCACTTCCAAAAAGAGTTCAGTAAGGATCTGCCTCCTGTGGAGAGACAAGTGCTCCACCTGTGCTATGGAGACTTCTAGCAGTACCAGTGGCTGCGTGATGGCACCGCCATCTGTCACTACCTGCAGGGCTTGAACATCAACCAGACAGTGACTGAGAAGGAAAAGCCGATTGTCAACCTAAGAAAAATTGCGTACAACCGACTCTCTGAAAATGCCTCCGATGCTGTGGGTTGGCAACTCTCCAGGTTCATTCTCCAGCTGAGTAGAAAGGGGCACCCATGGAACAGTCCGCTTGCAGAGACTGGCGGAGTTGTCCCCTCTGCCCCACGAGTTGAGAAGGGTAGTGAGGAAATTACAGTGGACGGGGGGTGGGGCCTACCACCCAGAGAAGCAGAAGGCCCTAGAGAAAGCCTGTAACCAGTCCCTGGGGCTTCAGATAGAGAAGAGCTGAACAAGAGCAAGAGAGAGGGGTAGGAGGCCTGACGAGTTGGTCATGAAGGGGAGGGAAGCAGGGACACAGAGGGAATGAGAAGCTGCAACTCGCAGGAGCTGGGCCAGATGGCTGGGCTTTTCATGTTGCTCCCTCTTTTTCTGGGTTCCCAAAATTCTCTCAGCCAGACTTGCAAATGCAGAATCACTTTTCCTCTATCCTATAGATATTTTGAGCAAGAGCTCCTTTGAGGGCAAGCACTTGCTTTGAGACCACGGGACTCTGTACCACCCAGCTATCCCTCCACACCTTGTTCTTGGCCTGGCATACAGTAGGCACTCAACACCATTGATGGTAACAAGTGAAGACAGCATCACTGAGGCCTGGTCCTCCTTCTTTGCTCCTTATGCTCCCACAAGAATTTCATACAAACCAAATATTTAAATGTTTATAAAACATAAATCACAAAATTTTTACAGGAATTCTTTTTTTTTTTTTAATTTTATTTATTTGACAGAGAGAAACACAGCCAGAGAGGGAACACAAGCAGGGGGAGTGAGAGAGGGAGAAGCAAGCTATCTGCCGAGCCAGGAGCCCGATGTGGGACTCGATCCCGGGTCTCCAGGATCATGACCTGAGCCGAAGGCAGTGGCTTAACCAACTGAGCCACCCAGGCGCCCCTTTACAGGAATTCTTGAGAGGATTTTTTAAACTCACACAGTCTGCAAGTTGTAAGTATGAAACAGAACACAAAAGGGCAAAATTATTAAGAAATTCAGCCACATTAAAACATGTTTCATAGAAGAGGGACCTCCAGAAAGTCAAAAGATCAACAACAGACTAAAAATACTGTTTCAATACATTACCAGGTAAAGGATTAATTTCCTTAATCCTTTGGACAAATGGGAAAAATGGCTTAAACAGATGAAATGATTGTCAGTGTTGTTCTTATTAAGTGCAAAGCAAACCAACACTATTAAGAGAGGTCACTTCAGGGCAACCAAAGAAACACCTTTCAGGAAAGGGTACTAACAAGGATGTGGGTAAACAGGCTCCATCATGCATTGTAATTGAGATTATAAATCATGTAGATGGAGGGCATTTGTTGATGGCAGTTAAGCATCCGTGAATCCTCACCCCAGCAGTTCCACTCATGAATCTATCCCGCCTTTGCATATGCATGCCAAGACATGTATAAAGATACTCATGAGGTTTTATTTATAATAAAAAAGGACTGACAACTCAAATGCCCATCACTGGGGGAACTCATTAATTCAATTTTCATATTTCATACAGAGAACAGCATGCAGCTATTGTAAAAAAATAAGGCGGTTCAGGGCGCCTGGGTGGCTCAGTTGGTTAAGCGACTGCCTTCGGCTCAGGTTATGATCCCAGAGACCGGGGATCGAGTCCCACATCAGGCTCCCTGCTCGGCGGGAAGCCTGCTTCTCCCTCTTCCACTCCCCCTGCTTCTGTTCCCTCTCTGGCTGTGTTTCTCTCTGTCAAATAAATAAAATCTTAAAAAAAAAAATAAGGCGGTTCTAAATGTAAGAATATAGAACACTGTCTCTGAGATATATTAAAAATAAAAAATAAAAGGGCAGAAGAGTGTATACAGTGTGCAAGCATTGTTCAAAGGAAGGAAGAAGGGGAGGAGGAGGGAAAAAAGCATATCACATTATGCATGGAATATTTGGGAAAGGATATAGTCCCTTTACGGTAGCCTTCAGAGAGGGAAAGGGTTGTCTGGGAGTCTGGGAGGAAGAATTATATATTTCAACTTATAGAACTTTTAGTTTTCAATTTGATACCCAGAGCATGTATGACATTGTCAAAGTATGCAACCAAACAAATTCAAAATGATGGTCACGTCAGAGTGCTGTGACCACCCCACTTGTGTCCATTCTGCAACTGGTTCCTGCTGGGTCCAAGCCACACTAATAAATGTTTAAAGATTTCTGCACCTAATCAATGAGTTTCTGGATTCCAGGTCTTTCTCCATGCCTTCATCTTTACTCCTACTACTCACCCGCTCCCCCGAACCCTAACATATACAGCTTGTCCTCTACTCTCTTGACCAATCCATAATGGTGTCCCTTGCAACTTGATGCTTAAAACTAACCATGTCCTAGACCTTTGCTCTGATTGCTCTCCTTCACCTGTCCCACTCGGCTATCTCTTTCACCACCCATGTTCAGGGATTTATTTTTTGTGCAATAAACTTCTCTTGAGCTCCTAAAAGGCATCAAGGAACATGATGAATGAGAATGTACCAAGATGAGGAGCACAAATTTTTAAGTTCATGCTGCTGCAATATTGTGCTCCTGTCAACGGCACACACCCTGTAGCTATCTATTTCCCGATGAAGAAGGAAGAACTTTATCCCCCCCCATGTGCTGCCAGGGTTGCAGAGCTCCTCAATCTCTGTCATTAGATGGATGAAAGTTAAACTTTGCCCTCAGATCATAAACTCCAGAAAGTTCATGGTGATGCTTCCCTGCCCTGACACTGAGGGGTGATCTTAGCCCACATTTCTTGGCCTTGCATGTTACGGGGCCTCCTGCCTGTAGCCTTTTAGTAAGTGCAAGAGGAACCTACAGGAACATGCAAAGTCTGGTCAGAAACTGAAGTAGCGGGCGCCTGGGTGGCTCAGTGGGTTAAAAGTCTCTGCCTTCGGCTCAGGTCATGATCTCAGGGTCCTGGGATGGAGGCCCCCATCGGGCTCTCTGCTCGGCAGGGAGCCTGCTTCCTCCTCTTTCTCTGCCTGCCTCTCTGCCTACTTGTGATCTCTCTGTCAAACAAATAAATAAAAATATTAAAAAAAAAAAAGAAACTGAAGTAGCCATGGCTTTGCTTCCAGAGAGCTGGCAGAGCAGTGGAGGAGAGAGGTGGAAAAGCTCCTGCTGCTCAGTTCAAAGAGAACCAGAAGTCAATGCGCGTGCAGAGATGCACTTCCACAATTTCCTCTGCTGTCCCTCATAGCTTTACGTGGCCTTTTTCATCTCTCTTTTACCTATGAATGCTTCCATGATAATCAACTTTTAAAACTCTTTATTCTCAGAATCAGACACTGACAAATATTTGAAGCATTCTTTGAAGGCACTGCTTCATTGAATAAATGCTCTCCATCGAGAGATATTATCAACAAAGTTTCCATGTGAGCCAAGGGTCTCTAGGGCCCACAAGGTGAATATAGACCCCAGCCCATGGCAGAGGACTGGGGAACATGAGCCTCCCAGGGGGTGGGGCCTAGGATATGGAGAATGATGGCAAGGTTCTCATCAGAAAGCAAAAAATGGATCTAAGAAAGAATCTTCCAAATGTCTATCCAGCAGACATTGGTCATTGCTACTGACTTGTGATCTCTGAGCTTCCTCCATGTTTCCTTTCTTCAACTGGGATGTTTCCTGTGGCATTGTTGGAGTTACCTAATCTTAGCTAGTCTTTTAGGTTTTTTATCATTGGACCACAGGAAGTCACACGCTGTGCATTAAGAGGAACCCGGGATCACCAAGAGTTCCCTGAGCATTGCTGCGTACAATGGTTGCCCTGACTCTGGGTTGACTCTCTTGGGAACAGCCTGAGTATGCTCTATGTTTAGGAAGAAGGGCACATTGTGGGTATTTAGGGTGTGAAGAATCCTCTAGCATGTGTGAATAGTATCGAACTAGCCACCAATTCTTCTAGGTAGACAAAGTTTATATTAGACATTCTCTACAGACAGAGGACAAAAAAGAGGGCCATTTTTTCCCCTGTAAATCTCAAAAAAACCCTATAGGGTTTTGTTTTATGGAATTAAAAGAATTTTTGCTTACAGTCAAAATATTATGTGGTTCTCAGACTTTACAGACTGTATTAGGATTATTTGGAAAGTTTACTATCACAGAGATTCCTTGGCCCCACTCCTAGAATTTCTGATGCATTTTATGGAGGATGGAGCCTGAGAATTTGCGTTTGTGGCAGGTTCCCAGGAGAAACTGAAATTTCTTGGGGTTGATGGCAACGTGGGACTAGTGCATTATACCACTTTGTAGTTGATGTAACCACTCAATAAACACATAAACAGTTGTAACAGCCTGAGTAATCAGAACACTAAGTTTCACTTCTCATCCTAGACATATTAGCAGAAGAGAGTAGGTTTTCATTTCCAGTTTCTATTTTGCATTCCCACTGCATCTGCTAACACTAATCCAGCGGCTGGAGCAGGGGGGCATTCCTCTTATGAATGCATTATACACAGGCACTCAGGCACCGGCCACACGGATTTCTTAAGAGTAACACAGTAGCTCCAGGCATTTCAAAACACAGCCCCAGGTGCTTTCCCTGTGCTTCTCCCCACCAGGTACCTTTAAAATAAGATTTAAACATTTCTATCCAATTGTTTTCTTGAATGCAAATTCAAAACACATGACACCAAAAAAATCCCACACTGTTCATAGTTTCCTTCTGCAGCATTTCTTGTACACCTAACATGCATTTTTTTAAAAGACTGTATTTATTTATTTGAGAGAGAGAGAGTGAGCATGAACAAGAAAATGGGTAGAGGGACAAGCAGACTCTCCACTGAATGAGGAGTCCAATACAGGGCTCCATTCCAGGACCCTGAGATCATGATCCAAGCTGAATGCAGACGCTTAACCCACCAAGCCCCCTGGGCGATCCTAACATACACTTCTATAAATATATGCTAGAACTCGTAACTCCTGAATGACACCCAAAAGTAAGGGTTTTCAATAGGGATAGGCTCAGCTGTGTGTCTCAATCGAAGGGTAGAGAACTGTCAAAAAGCATAGTTCCTACACCTGTCCCGCCGCTCGCAGACATAACCTGCCATCCATAAGGCTTTCTCCAAAACTGAACTAACGTGCCTCAGCTGTACTCAGTGGTCCTGGAGAATGGGCTACGCTCATACTCTATGTAATTTCCTAACACCAAAGATACCTAATGCTGTTATCTCTTTTCCTCTCGGATCCAAACACACCGTCATCCGTTTGCAATCAGGGGTATGAATAAGGAGAAAGCAAAGACAGTACATTTCCTCCATCACAGCAAATGGCCATGGTTGCAAACTGTGATGTGGGAGTGCTTGACACCAGGGTAAGCCAAGGGATTTTAAATGTTGTGGCACTCGGGGGAGCCCAGAATCTGTACAGCTGTTTGGCTGGGGCACCTGGGTGGCTCAGTCATTAAGTGTCTGCCTTTGGCTCAGGTCATGGTCCCAGAGTCCTGGGATCAAGTCCTACACGGATCAGCGGGAAGCCTGCTTCTCCTTATCCCACTCCCCGTGCTTGTGCTCCCTCTCTGTGTCAAATAAATAAATAAAATCTTTTTTTTTTTTTTTTTAAAGGAGCTATTTGGCCTAGGTTAGTGCTCGTGACGGATGGATGGTGGACTGTCAGGGCATTTAAAGGGCATCTAAAGCTCTGCAAAAGGCAACATCACAAGTTTCCCTTCTGGTCTCTTTGGTCAATGATTGTAGCTATTAATTATTATTAAAAAATTGCATGCACTTATTATATGTCAGGCATTACTCTAAGGACATTTCATGCTTTAACCCACTGGATCCTGAAAACACCATTATGAGTTGGTAGTAGTAGTGGGATCCCCATTTCTTCTTCAGAGAACTAAAGTACAGAGAAATGTTCCATAATTTCCAGTGTCACAACACATACATGGAACCTGGGTTCAAATCCAGACAAATGACATCAGAGTCCATGGTTCTGATCATGTATTCATTCATTCATTCATTCATTCATTCAACCTCTACCTTCTGAATGCCTGCGTGTGCCAGCTATTACCGCAGGGACTCGAGATTCAGCAGTGAATGAAACACACAAAAACCCCTGCCCTGTGCAGGCATCCCATGTGCCTGGGGTCTGCGGGCTATGCTGGTGATAAGGGCGGGCAGAGCGAGGATGGGTTAACATCTTGGTAACGAGGCAGGGTGCTTGGTGCTTGGTACCTGTGTCCCTTTACCAAGCTGTGCTGCCTTCATGTCAGCTGATCTAGGCTATGACCACAGTCACAAAGAGGAAGTTCTGACTCACTACCAGGGTGGGGGTTGGGGAGTGCTACTGGCAGGGCTCTTCTTTCAGATTCATTTCTTCTTAGAGCCCTGCTGGTAGTACTTCCCTATTTCAGTTTCTCTTTCCTAATGCAAACTGCAGATACACATGGTAAAGGAACCAAGCAATGCTTGCATATATAGGTCTCCCTAGCATCTCTTGGAGGCAGAGGAGGAAGACCTCTGAAGAGCACAGTAGCCTGAGCTGCAGCCTTTCAGGACCACTGGGAAGAGCTCTGCAAACATGAGGTAAATATTTTCCTGCCCCGATCGTGTTCAAATGTCCAATCAGTATTGCTGTGGAACGCAAATCCCATACAGCCGTGCTCCACAAACCCAAGTTCCTGGCTTGTTTTGCTTTAGTGTCTGATTGTAGCCTTGCCGTGATCTCTCTGTAGGTCATGGATTTGTCTTACCATTGCTGGCTTGTTTATTTCTGTGATTTTCTGCCCCACGCTGTCAAGCTTCCTCAGGGCATCTCTCATGGGAAGCTGACGGTTAAAGTCCAGAGGAGGGAGGGAGGGAGGAATGGCAGAGGGAAAGATGTTTACCGGCAGGTGCTTCATTTAAAAGTGGGGGTGGAGGGGTGGAAGAGCCTGGTGGTGGG
>PITA01021955.1:10529-31600 GCA_004023965.1 Spilogale gracilis | reverse complement strand
AGTCTGCTTGAGATTCTCTTTCTCCCTCTCCCCCTGCCCCCATTCCCCACCCCATGCATACATGTGTTTTCTCTCTCTCAAATATATAAATAAATTTAATAAAATAAAATACTTTTTTTAACTATTTCTTTTTTTTTTTTAAGATTTTATTTATTTGACAGAGAGAAACACAGCCAGAGAGGGAACACAAGCAGGGGGAGTGAGAGAGGGAGAAGCAGGCTTCCCGCTGAGCAGGGAGCCCGATGTGGGGCTCGATCCTGGGTCTCCGGGATCATGACCTGAGCCGAAGGCAGTCACCCAACCAACTGAGCCACCCAGGCGCCCCTAAAATAAATACTTTTAAACTTTCTGTCATTTGTAGAGGAAATTAATCCTAACTTAACATCCCCATCACCCAAATTAATATGTACAAAATAGCAAAAGTCCTAAGTACATTTCTGGGGGGCTCATAGACACTGTCTCTTTTTTTTTTTTTTTTAAGATTTTATTTATTTATTTGACACAGAGAGAGATCACAAGTAGCCAGAGAGGCAGGCAGAGAGAGAGGGGGAAGCAGGATCTCTGCTGAGCAGCGAGCCCAATGCGGGCCTCGATCCCAGGACCTTGAGATCATGACCTGAGCCGAAAGCAGAGGCTTTAACCCACTGAGCCACCCAGGTGCCCAATACTGTCTCTTTTTTATAGGCTGAAATTATAGTCTCTTAAAATTCATACGTTGAACTCCTAACCACTGTCCCTCAGAATGCAACTACATTTGGAAATAGGGTCTTTATTAATGTATTTTAGTTAAAATGGGGACATTAAGTTGGGCCTTAATCTAATAGGAATAGTCTCCTTATAAGAAGAAAAGAGTAGGACACACATGCACAGAGGAAGGAATATGTGAAGACACAGGGAGAAGACGGCTATCTAGAAGCCAAGCAAAAAGGCCTCAGAAAAAAAAAAAAACAGCTCTACTGATACCCTGATCTCTCAGACTGTTAGACTGCAGAATTGTGAGAAAATACATTTCTATTATTTAAGCCACCCAGTGGCTAAATTTTGTTGTGGCAACTCTAGCATATGAATATGCCCCTCAAAGCTCATCTACATATCAGACCCACCATAATAAAGAAAAGTAGAACTCTCAAAGAGGTGGCGAAGGATAGTGTTGCTGTTGCTATAAGTCTGCAGTGGGCATGACCTCATAAAAGTACCCCGCTGGGCATTACCATATGTTATGTTCTGGAATCCTAAGAATATTATGAGACCGGTATGATTTATCGACCCATTTTGTACAGGGGAAAATTGAGACCCAAAACTGTTAAATGACTGGCCTAATCACCCAGTTGGGAAGTTGCCAAACTAAAACGGGATTCAGATCTATGGAACCAGAGCCCAGCATCTCTCTTCTTTCCCAGCTACCTTTCAGAGACACTTCTTCAGTGAACATGCACCATCCACATACTAAGTGAATTACACCATAATTAATATAGCTATCTTTCACTGAGCACTTACAATGGGCCAAGCACTATGCTGTGTTACCTGCATTTTTCATAGACACCTCCCCACAATACACCTCCTAGGTAGTATTATTACATTTGTTCAGAAGGAGGTTCTATGTGATTAAGAACTTGCCCAAAGTTGTCCAGATGTCCGTGGACGCCCAAGACTCAAACCCATGTCTGCCTGACTCACTGGCCCACACTCCAAGCCTCTGCTCCCTTTGGCCACAGCTCCACCTCAAGCCTCAGCACCATGGCAATCACAGGGCTCTGCCCCCAGGCACTCACCCACAACCTCCAGCTGGACTATTCCCACAGCTTTGTCAGGGGTCACCACCACCTCACATCGGTACTCTCCTGCTTCCTGCAGCTGGATCCCTGGCAGCTGCAGCGAGGCATCCCCCCTTTCTAGGCTTGAAAGAGGTACAGAGGCTCCAGGTCGGGTTATCATTTTGTTGTCTCCAAAATACTGAAACACTCTAATATCTGTTGTTGACCTATGAGGCTTCCAAAACCAGGTGACACCCATAGCTCTGATGTTTAGGTGGCAGTCAGTCTGGACTTGGCAGACTATAGTGACATTGGCATTCAGGAACACCGTCTGAGTCTTCCCTGCCATCTTCACTTGCAGAAAACCTGTGGCAATAAGAGAACTCGGTTATGGGAGATCCTTTGAAAAAACATAAGCGTGGTACTCTCAAATGCTACCCCATAACTGGAAACAAATTCCTTCTTTTTTGGGGGGAAGGGATGTCTTAGGTAGACAGGCTCCTTAGTTCATGGCCCCACATTAATCTACATAAGATCCTTCAACTTTATTCTTCTTTTTTCAAGATTATTTTCATTATTCTGTGTCCCTTACATTCTAATAGGAATTTTAGAATCAGTTTATCAATTTCTACAAAGAAGTCCACTGAAACTCTAATAGGAATCGCATGAATTTGTAAATCAGTTTGGGGAGTACTATCATTTTTTTTTTTTAGATTTTATTTATTTATTTGACAGAGAGAGAGATCACAAATAGGCAGAGAGGCAGGCAGAGAAAGAGGGGGAAGCAGGCTCTCCGCCAAGCAGAGGGCCCGATGTGGGACTCGATCCCAGGACCCTGAGATCATGACCTGAGCCAAAGGCAGAGTCTTAACCCACTGAGCCACCCAGGCACCCCAGGAGTACTATCATCTTAACAATGTTGTCTTCTAATCCATGAATCTGTTCTTGGGGATACCATCTGTACTGAATGTTTGTGTCCTTCCAAAATTCCTACCTTGAGGCCTAATGCCCAGTGTAATGGTATTTGGAGATAAGGCCTTCCGGAGGTAATTAGGTCATGAGAGTGGAGCCCTCATGAATGGGATTAGCACCCTTACAAGAGACATGAGAGATCTCTTTCTCACCACCAGAGGATACTGTAAGAAGATATTCCTCCACAAGCCAGAAAGAGGCCCCTCTCCAGGAACCAAATCAGTCAGCACCTAGATCTTGGACTTCCCAGCCTCCAGAACTATGAGAAATAAATCTCTGTTTTTAAGCCACTCAGTCTAAGGTATTTGTTAGGGTAGCCTAAAAAGACTTAAGACAGGGGTGCCTGGGTGGCTCAGTGGGTTAAAGCCTCTGCCTTCAGCTCAGGTCATGATCTCAGGGTCCTGGGATTAAGGCCTGCATCAGGCTCTCTGCGTGGCAGGGAGCCTGCTTCCTCCTCTCTCTCTGCCTGCCTCTCTGCCTACTTGTGATCTCTGTCAAATAAATAAATAAAATCTTAAAAGAAAAAAAAAGACTTAAGACAGGATGTTTTTCCATTTCACTTGTTTAGATCCTCTTAAATTTTTTCCAACCTTGAATATTCTCACTGTTTGATTTTGCAATAACCAGAGCAAGCTAAATATTTGCTATATTAAGACCATGCGTGTGTCCCCAGACTTAGTTCTTTCCCTACATCTGCTTTTATCAATGCTGGTGATCCAACCACATCTGCTTCATATGATGCATCTTATGTGGGAAATGTCCGTGACTCTAGGTATCTGATCATGTTAAGAAATGACAGCAAAGCTAGTGTAATAACTTTTAAAGATAACCATTGCTAATTTGATGATTACCAGTTGCCATTAAATGAACTATACAACTAAAAAAAAAAAAGTTTGTGCTTTTCTGAGTAAAAATGTTACGTTTCTTTTATTAAATTTATTCCTAAGTGTTTTATTCTTTCTGATTCCTTCATAAATAGAATTGTTAGAGACGAGTTCTCCATATGCAAATCCACCTTTGGCTCATCCACAGCCCCAGTGATGGACATCCCGAGGGTATCCTAAATGCCCACATCCTCGCCCATCCAGCCACCACTTGCCACAGCCCGCCCACTGATAAGATACTAAGTGATATCTTCCTGTTTAAACTTCTATTCTACGACTATTAGTTTAAACATCTCTTCATTTGCCCTTCTGCCTTTGGTTTCCTGTTCGATAGTTAGAAACATCAGTGCCAGCCCCGCCCCCCCCCAAAGTAAAAGAGAACATTTGAATGTCAGGGGGTAAAACACTCCCCTCACGCTTTCGGCAAAGGCTCCATTCGGTAAAGTGAAATATTCCCCCTCACTGACACCGGGGAAGTATTTTCCTTACTTCCACTCCTCCCCACCCACCCACCCATCCTATACCTAGTTTTTCTCCTCGGTTCCAGTACCCAAAGTGACGCCAAGAGCGGCTCTGAAATGTCCAGCGCATTCAGGGTTCCGAATCAGAGGCACCCAGGCTTAGGCTCCTACAAGTACCCACTCGGTGCACAGCAGCCATCACTAAACTTGAGTGGGTTAACAGAGCCGCCCGTCACAGACGAGGGCCCCGGGCGGCCGCGGACCTCACGTGGGACGCCAGCGGCGGCTGCCCGGGCAAGGAGCAGCGGCACAGCCCGCACCCCTCCAGCCTCCCCGGCCTCGCTCCCGCGCCACCATCCGCTCCTCCCGCGCCGCGGGCCCACCTGCGCTGGGTGGCCACAGGGCCAAAAGCAGAGGCACTGCCCACAGCAGAAGCAACAACAGGTGTGCCATGTCCACGGTCCGCGGGCCGGTCCGGCCGGAGTCCCTGCCAGTCTGCGAAGCTGCCGGCAGCCCCCCCCGCCACCTGATGCAATCAGCCGCCGCCGCGACACTGGCGGAGTGGGTAAGGGGACCGAGTGGGTTAACCTAAGGGGCGAGGTGGACTTCCGGGCCTTCCTGTCTCCTCCGGTAGTCAGAATGGGGATGAGTCCCTTCTCATCCCTCGGACCGCTGGAAAAGAGCTCCGAGCCGGGCCACGCCCCCAACGATCACGCGCCGGGCGCAGGCGGAACACCGAGCCAGCCTTTCAGAGGTGGGGCGGGGCCTTGGGCCCAGGTCTCTTTGAGAACTGAGGCACGGAGCCGGCAGTGGAGGGTGGGGTCGCGGAGGGCGGGGGCCATTGCTAGGGAATGCAGTGCCGGAGCGCGAGGCCAAGCGGGGTCACTGCTATTACCATACAGCACGTAGCTCAGTCAGTGGAACTTCCCATTCTTGGTTTTGGCCTAAGTCTCGATCTCAGGGTGGTCCCGGCTGAGGGGGGAGTCTGAGGTTCTCTCCCTCTGCCCCTCCCCTCATCCTGAGCGGACGCCATGCTCTCTCTCTTAAAAGAGAAAAGAAAAAATAACGGCGCCTGGTGGCTCAGTGGGTTAAGCGTCTGCCTTCCGCTCAGGTCATGATCTCTGGCTCCTAGCCCTCTGACAAATAAAATCTTTAAAAAACAAAACAAAAAATCTGCATATAGATATATAGACATATAGACATATATATAATATCTTTAATGATATATGGAGACATGTGTATATGTCTTTAAAATAAGTTTACATTCTGAAAGCCCATCTGTATCCCCAGAATGCTTTAGTCAAATATCAAAAGGCAGCCCTTAATTTCCAAAGTGGCTTCTGACTTCCTCCAGCAAAACCTAAAACGTTCATTCAATGATCATTGTTTTACCATCTCCAAACCAGTTTCTAAATCAGTTTTAACTACAAAGTTCAGAACACAATTGGCAGTGCATATTATAATAAATGTATACACCTCTTGCCCCAGCATCTTGCTTTCCAGTAGTCTCACTGACTCTACTTAATTATTTCTTCACATCATTAAAAACAATGTATGTGGGGCGCCTGGGTGGCTCAGTTGGTTGAGCGACTGACTGCCTTCAGCTCAGGTCATGATCCCGGAGACCCTGGATCGAGTCCCCACATTGGGCTCTCTGCTCCGCAGGAAGCCTGCTTCTCCCTCTCTCACTCCCCCTGCTCGTGTTCCCTCTCTAGCTATATTTCTCTCTGTCAAATAAATAAAATCTTAAAAAAAAAAAAAAAAACAACAATGTATGTAATCTATACAAAATCACAGGCAGACCTGGACTCAAGACCCAAGTTCCAGCTATAACATCAATGACTATGGGACAGAGGGGAAGTTATGTTTCCACTTCTCTAAAACAGAAAATCCTTCCTGAAGGGCTGTTGCAACAATTACAGGATCAAGCAGGGTGTGAATGAAGACTTAGTGGTACTGTCAGTAACCCAGCAAATGTTTACCTTCTCACCTACCTCCGGAACATGCGCAGTGGAAAAAGCACTCCCTACTGGGAGGTGGGCCGGGCGTCCACACTGATACCAACTGAGGGAACTTCAGAAGGTCACAGTCTCTGAGCTACAGTTTTTTTTTTTTTTTTTAATTTTATTTATTTGACAGAGAGAAACACAGCCGAGCAGGGAGCCCGATGTGGGACTCGATCCTGGGTCTCCAGGATCACGACCTGAGCCGAAGGCAGTGGCTTAACCAACTGAGCCACCCAGGCATCCCTGAGCTACAGTTTTAACAAGAGATCTACAAGGTTGGATCCAGCTATAGAATTCTATAATCCTAAACGACACCTCTTTTCAACTGCCACCTCTTCCAGGGAGTCTTAACCTGAGAAGTACTCTCCTGGTATTACTGACATTAAATAACTTCCCGGAAGGGAAGTTATTTGGTGAATCTCCGTCCTTGCCCAGTAAACCACTCTGCAAGACACTGGGATTTCCACTTCTATGCTAAAACTGGAAGGAGAGGCTGGATGTTCAGAAATGCTGGAAAAGGAATTCCTTCTTTGTTACCTGATATCTAAGGCCCCTCAGATTGTGTGACTCTATAATTGTTTTGCAAACAACCCATTCTTCTCAACATTGCCAAGTTTGTCTTTTTCCCCAGAAAATTACACCAAATATCACATATTTTTTCTGATTTTACATTTAATATCATTAAAAACAAAACTATACAAATGATGGCTAGAATAAGATTTTCTGACAAATATTGCACTGGGAGAATTTTTACAATATAACATCAAAAAACAAATATAAATATAACAAACATGTATAAAGTTTCTGTGCCTTCTTGATTATCAAATTAAAATCCAGTTATTTGTAGTTTTTTTAAATGACCCAATTTTCTAAAGAAGCCAAAAAGAATTAAGTCTAAATACACTTCAGATTAATAAAATTTCTGTCCAAACTTTAAAATTAATAGAACACTTTGGCCACATATTTATAAAAGGTTACATTTTTAATTCAACATTTAAATTGAAAAAAATTCCACAATGCCCCAAATTTAGCAATAACAAAATAAATGGTCTTTAAAATATGCTGTATACACCATCATTATTAAACGTTTTTTTAAACACAATATTGATAAAATATGGATTATGCAGCACTGGTTTCCTTCATGAAAAGGAAAATTTTTTTTCACTTTTTAATTCCAGGACACAATTTCTTTCAGAAGACACAGCATAATTAATGGTCTTCCTTTCACACTTATTTTAGGAATAAGCTTACATATAAATGTACACATATTGTTTCTGAAATATGAACTTTCTATTAGAGGCATAAAAATCGGTACATACACACTTTGAAAATTGCAAGGGCTTATGCTACTAGAGATTGGACTGACAGCTGCAAAGAAAGAAACTCTTTCCCTGTAAAGGGGCTCCTTCCTCCACGTCTGGTACAGTACTGGACCCTCCAGAGCTGTTCCATTCTTAGGCCCTGAAACTGGATGGAAGGTGCAAACAGAGCTATCTGGAAGTCATCAGAGCCATCACAAAAGAATGAAACAGTCGCTCTGGGCATTAACAGGCTGAAAATTATCCTTAAAATAAAATAGCCTATATTATGTTTCACATAAATCTTTTGTAAAATAATCCTGTTTTAATAAAGTCACCTCTACATCTTCATTAGTGGTAATACAACAGACTCCCCTGGAGAAAAGATGAATAGTTTGGGATTGTGAGGGAAGGGCAGAATTCATTACAAAGGCTTGATAATACACCCCAAAAGCTGGCAGCAGTGAAACTTTAAGAGAGCTGACAGCGGTGCTAATAACTTTCTATATCACTCAAAGCTTTCTCCATTGACTCAGGAGGTGCATTAGAAATACAGCAGTGGGGGGCACCTGGGTGGCTCAGTTGGTTAAGCGACTGCCTTCCGCTGAGGTCATGATCCCGGAGACCTGAGATCGAGCCCCACATGGGGCCCCCTGCCCTATGGGAAGCCTGTTTCTCCCTCTCTCACTCCCCTTGCTTGTGTTCCCTCTCTAGCTGTGTTTCTCTCTGTTAAATAAATAAAATCTTAAAAAAAAAAAAAATAGAAAGAAAGAAAGAAAGAAAGAAAGAAAGAGAAAGAAAGCAGTGGAAAAGTCAATACAAAAGTAGAAAATCTGGGAGAGTTTATAGAGAGAAAAGAACTTAAATAAAGCTCAGACGAGGGCAGCTGTGTGGTTCAGTCTGTTGAGCATCCAGCTCTGGATTTCTGGATCTGGTCAAGTGGGTTGTGGTCTCAGGAATCCAGGATGGAGCCCACCTGAGCTCGGTGCCCAGCAGGGAGTCTGCCTGGAGATTCTCTCCCTATGCCCTTCTCCCCCTAAAATAAATTAGTAAATCTCTCTTTTTTTTTTAAAGATTTTATTTATTTGACAGAGAGAAACACAGCCAGAGAGGGAACACAAGCAGGGGGAGTGAGAGAGGGAGAAGCAGGCCTCCCACCAAGCAGAGAGCCCGATGTGGGGCTCGATCCCAGGTCTCCGGGATCATGACCTGAGCCGCCCAACCAACTGAGCCACCCAGGTGCCCCAAATTAGTAAATCTTAAAACAACAACAACAACAACAACAACAAAAACCTCAGATCATCTGGGCAAAAAACTATGCTACTTCTCTTTTAATCGGAGATTGCAAAATTCATGTCCTGGTCTTTCTATTACAAAAAATATTTTTTCCCTTTTATTATAACTGTAAGAGAAAATATCTGCTGAAATGCACAAAATACTTTTAAAAATTATTATTACTTAAGGAGTGGACAAAAAAGCTAAAGAATTGGACAAGGGACATTCATTAGAGTCTGAATGCTATGCATTTGCTCCATAAGCTGGTTCATTCTACGGAAGAGGAGTCAGGAACTCTACTCATTAGTTAGAAATTGTGTATAGGGTTAGAGTTACTCTCTATGGTGCTCAGGACCCCCTCCAGGAATGACTGCAGCTTGCCCAAATAGCTCTAGAAATGACTGCTGCTTGCCTAAATAGCTCTGAATTCCTGCAAATGTGGTTTTCCCTTTCCACAATACCAATCATGACTCTCAGTGAAACATGCTGTAAATATCAAAGAGAGTGAAAATACATACATTTCAATGGAAACAAGAAATATATGTAGGATTAGAACTGAGAGTTAATCAGAAAAAAAATTAAGATACAAATTAATAACATTCAATGCTCAACACTATAGAAGAAGAAAAGAGGCGCCTGGATGGCTCAGTTGTTAAACGTTTGCCTTTGGCTCAGGTCATAATTGCAGTTCTGGGATTGAGCCTGGCATCGGGCTCCTTGCTCAGCAGCAAGCCTGTTTTTTCCCTCTCCCAGGCTCCCTGCTTGTGTTCCTCCTCCGGCTGGCTCTCTGTCAAATAAATATATAAAAATTTTTAAAAAGGATGATTATGATGATAGGAGTTTTAAATTGTTGTGTTTGACAAAAACGCTTCACTACCACAAAAATGTTTAAATATTAAGAGGCATGGAAAATGTTTTAGAAAAGGAAAAATATCTGTAAGACATCACTACACTAATAAGGAAATATTTACAAAGTAGCAATACCAAGAGTAGAAAGGGTAAAATTCAAAAGTAAAGCAAACTCAAATCACTTTAACCACTGAAGGGTAATAGTGAACAGTAAAATAGGTAAAAAAAAAACATTATACAAAAAAATACAGAATATGGCACAGGCTATCCATGGTTTCATATTCTTTACACACAAGGAATCTAAAATGAGGGTATGGATTTATTTAAATAATACATACTCTCATATCACTAAAAATCTACTTTTAAGGTGGACTAAAATTGAACAAAAATAACATTTTAATACAATCATTCATTGTATTAAAGGCAAAGAGAACTAGATGGAATCTTACTTGTCTCTCACTTTTAAAGCACTCAGACAAGTCATAGCTTTAAAATCATGTGGAAATAAATCATTACCCTTTTTAAAGTTAACAGAGCAGCAAAATTATAAGAATTGCAAAAGAAAATATTTTAACATTTTAATTACAAGAGCTATACTCATAGTCCCAGAAATCTTGGAAAACATACTAAGGATAAAGCAAAAAGAGATAAGGAAACTTGCACAGCAAAAGTCAAATCTATTGCTTGCAATAAATTATAAACACAACCAAATTTGTTTATAGGCATGCACAGCTCTGAAGTGAAACGGAAGGGTAAGCATATAGGAAAAATACACTGTCAAGGGCTGGCTAACAACCAAGCTGGTACGTGACATTCATCAAGAATATGACTAATGCAGGCACCTGGGTGGCTCAGTGGGTTATCAGGTCATGATCTCAGGGTCCTGGGATCCAGGCCCATGTAGTGTCTGGTTCTCTGCTCAGCAGGAAGTCTGCTTCCTCTTCTCTCTCTGCCTGCCTCTCTGCCTGCTTGTGATCTGTCAAATAGATAAAATCTTAAAAAAAAAAATACTACTAATGCCAGTTAAAATTTAAACTAAAGGCTCTGCGTGGAAAATTTCATCTATAAATGTGAAAGGTAGGGGGGAGGGCTCTACATAATTTTATACCTAGTGTTGGGGGAAACCTAAATACCCAAAATTAAATCAAAGGTTTCACTGGTTTTGCTTTGCTTTTGTCTCAATGAGGAGGTTGGCAGCGCTAGTAACCATAAATTCAAATTTTTCAATTTGGTGTCTTTACCATTTGCTGCTGCTGCTGCTTGTTCTGGCTCAGTTCTTGGATGTCTAAGAAAAGGGTATTAATCCTCAGCTAAGTACTAGTTAAAAAATAAATGGAACATGAGTAAGGAAAAATTGGAAACATGATAATGACATGTGTTAAGAAAAAAAGAGGGGGGGGGCAGGAAAAGACCAGATTTCCCTCAACTCTCACACCTTGAAAGCAAGCTGTCATTACAGTCTTTCATTCTTTTACCCTCAGGGTACAAAAAGTACACTTTGCCCTTTACTCAATGCACCTTGGTTTCTCAATTAAAAAAAAAAAAAAGGGGGGAACGAAAGCATTAAGTTGAGGCACTGTGGTTCTGTGGTTAAGAATGTAAGTGGACTTTTTTTTTTAATATTTTATTTATTTATTTGACAGAGAGAAACACAGCCAGAGAGGGAACACAAGCAGGGGGAGTGAGAGAGGGAGAAACAGGCCTCCTGCCTAGCAGGGATCCCGATGCCGGGCTCGATACAGGGCTCGATCCTGGAACTCCGGGATCATGACCTGACCCGAATGCAGATGCTCAACGACTGAGCCACCTAGGCGCCCCAAAAGTGGGCTTCTTTAGCAGGTTCTTCAAGTGATAAAAATCTCACATGGAAACGATGAAGCTGATCATCTAACTCTGACTCTGTTTCAACTTCTAATTGTACCGCACAGCTATAAAACAAAGATTAAATTTTAGGCACTAACCAGAATTAGGCTTGTCAAAATTTCTGCCTCAAGAAAATAGATTTCTCACCCCCTCTTTTATTAGCTAGGCTAGCTTAAAAAATACATTCTCATGGAACTGTAAAATTTTCTTTTTATTTTTCTTTCTGTGAAAAACGTGCATTTAGGCTTTGGTAATGCAAATCTCTTCAATTAGCATAGCAAATAATGCTGTTATAAACACATTTTGGTTAAAAAAAATGTAGAACCATATCTCAAAGTATTCTTTTACTACTTCTACACTGCAGTTTCTTTTAGCAAGAGTCAAATATTCTAGAGGACTATCATCTTTTAAAATCTAATTTAATTATATATACCTAAGTATACTATAAAATTTATGTTTCATGAAAACTCGTATGTGAAACAAAACCCGAAATTACTAATACATATCACTAGGTCAACTAAATCAAATACCTAAAAAGTATTAAGAAGAATGGTACAGGGGCATGTGGATGGTTCAGTTAGTTAAGCATCAGACTCGATTTCGGCTCAGGTCATGATCTCAGGGTCCTGAAATAGAGCCCCATCATGGGCTCCACACTCAGTGGTGAGTCTACTTGAGATACTCTCCGTCTCCTTCTGCCCCTCCCCACACCCATGTGCTCTAAAATAAATATTTTAAAAATTAAAAAAGAATGGTATAAATTAACACAGGACCAATACTTTCTAACAGAGCTGTAAAGAATACTGTTAGTTGGGGCGCCTGGGTGGCTCAGTCATTAAGTGTCTGCCTTTGGCTCAGGTCCTGATCCTGGAGTCCCGGGTTCGAGCCCTGCATTGGGCTGCCTGCGGAGCTTTTCCCTCTCTCACTCACCCTGCTAGTGTTCCCTCTCTAGCTGTATTTCTGTCAAATAAATACAATCTTAAAAAAACAAAAGAATATTGTTAGCAACTCTTTAAGAAATAATATTCACTCATAAATGCCTAATACTTACAAGAACTGGAATTCCTTAAGTCCATAGATAATCTTGGGCTAACAATTCTTTTTTTCATTTTAATTATTTTTATTTATTCATTTGAGATAGAGAGCACAAGGAGGGGAGAGGTGGGCAGAGTGAGTGGGAGAAGCAGACTCCCCAGCTGAGCAGGGAACCTGACATGCAGGGTTTAATAGATTACCATGACCTGGAGACCCATGACCTGATACCAAGGCAGACACTTAACCATCTGAGCCACCCAGGTGCCCTCAATTTTTAAAAGATAAATTACAATAATTTACTGAAAACTGTGAGGTATGTCTATAGTAATATCCACCCATTCATTACTACTCATGCCAAAGGATCATTTTAAGAAACATCTCTAAATTCTCCTCCAATTTTATTTTTTTTTAAGATTTTATTTATTTATTTGACAGAAAGAGAGATCACAAGTAGGCAGAGAGGCAGGCAGAGAGAGCAGAGGAAACAGGCTCCCTGCTGAGCAGAGAGCCCGATGCGAGCCTTGATCCCAGGACCCTGAAATCATGACCTGAGCTGAAGGCAGAGGCTTTAACCCACTGAGCCACCCAGGCGCCCTCTAATTTTATTTTTAATTAAACATATTTGACACATAACATCAGGTAAAAATAAGATGTACAAAATATTACTTTGATTACATTTATATATGATTACCCTTATCCACATTTATCATATTATATGTAATCATAGTATAATATTGTTGTCTCCAATGCCTTTCTGATTGAACCCCAGTCCACCATCTAAAAAAGTACCCTGGGTGAATCCCTGTCTTTTCAGTTTCTTGTCACAGATAAGTCATCAACAGATTGGGTATGTCAGATCACTTTTAAATGTTTCCTACAATTTAAACAATAGAGGGGCGCCTGGGTGGCTCAGTTGGTTAAGTGACTGCCTTCGGCTCAGGTCATGATCCCAGAGACCCAGGATTGAGTCCCACATCGGGCTCCCTGCTCGGTGGGAAGCCTGCTTCTCCCTCTCTCACTCCCCCTGTTTGTGTTCCCTCTCTGGCTGTGTTTCTCTCTGTCAAATAAATAAAATCTTAAAAAAAAAAAATAGAGATAGGAATCCTTCTCCATCTCTAAAGAAACACAGCATTACTCTGTTGAGTGATTTTGTGTGTGTGCTTTTTTAAAGCTATATATAAGCAGAAACTTCCCAGATTTTACATTTAATTTTGGGATCTGTGATTCAAGAAAAAAAAATCTGAGGTATCTTTGGAGTATGTAGTGATTTTTCAAATTTTGTAAAATGAGGACTAAGAGTTTTAAAAAATTACTAATGTAAAGAGACACAATGTAAAATTATGACATATTGGGCACCTGAGTGGCTCAGTCAGCCAAGCACCTGCCTTCAGCTCAGGTCATGATCCCAGGGTCCTGGGACTGGGTCCTGCATCAGGCTTCCCGCTCAGTGGGGAGTCTGCTTCTCCCTCTTGCCCCTTCCCTTCCCTCTGCTTATTCTCTCTCTCAAAAATAAACAAATAAAATATTTAAAATTATGAAATGTTACAACAGATTAGCTCACTCAACAGCTTTAAACATGCCTTCCTGTTCTACAGAGGCAGTAAAGTCAAATACCAGGATTTCCCAACCGCCCTTGCAGCTAGGGTTCCAGATATGATTAGTCCAGTCCACCAGATGCACTCACTTGAGACTGGCTCAGAACCAAGTTACACGGGGAGAGAGGCAGCACACGAGGGGTCCACTTTTGCCAACACAAAGCTTGGCAGAGATGGTTCAGTTCTGGAGCTGGCAACTGTTCTCGGCTGCCTTAATCCAGCAGGTGTTTTGAGCTGGCAGGCAGCTTCTTGATGGTTCCAGAAGCAGCAGCTTCTCTGGGAGCCCGCTCTTGTGATGTAGTTCCAATGAAGTTCAGCCTACGTTCTGTTTCATCCGCCTTCCCAAAGATTCTGTGAGCTCTCTGCACCCCTTCATCAAGCCCTTTATATTTAATAGCTAAAGAAGATTCCATTATCAACAACCGGGAATCCTGATCTAGACAGAATGTGGTAGCTAGAAGATACAGCTAGTAAAAGGATCTTAAATATGGAGTCAGTTTAGTTGAGGAGGCAGGGCTTTGGATAGTGAGGGCAGTGGTAGAACTTCAGAGTGCTAGTATGTGGGCTGCTTCTAGCCTCTTTTAGCAAAGTCTTCAGGAGAGATGTGACTCAGGTTAAGGTTAACAAGACCGCACAGATGGAAAGGAACATAGCTTTGCTGAGGGAACGGCTCTCCACAAAATAAACTGACAAAGTCCCAAATCTGGAGCCCTGAAAAACTGGAAAAGTCAGCTACTACCATACTCCAAACTGAAATAGTTACAAGTAAAGTTTCTGAGGAAGCTGCTAGAATGTCCTCAACCTTTTTCTACCTTTCCTTTTTCTGCCTCAGCCTTTTCCTGCCTTTCCTTTTTTTTTGCCTCAACCTTTCCCAAGAATTTTCTGCCAAGTAATGGGAGCCATCCTAAGAAAAGAGATCAGATTCAGACTGTTGTCATCGCATCCAAACCTACCATTTAAAATGTCCCAAGTGGATACCATTCATTTAAGACCCAAAGAGAAAGAGAGAGAGAAAAAAGAAGCCAGGAAGTAAAAGATGATGTTCTTTGTTAAAAACTGTGTCTTGGCAAGATCTTTGTGGTTACTCATTGTAATAATTAAAAGACCAGAAGCATAATAAGCTTTTAGGGAATTCTTTTGCCAAAAACCGTAACAAAAGAAACCAAACACAAACCCCAAACTCGGCCTGCAACAGCCTCTATCTAAAACATTCCCAAGCCCCTAAACCCTCGATAACAGGAAGTGAAGTACTAATGCTGTCCAGCCTCCAAGACCAGCACACTTTTCAATGCCTACTCAAATGTGTTCTTAAAAATTAATGGACAATAAAAACTTCCTAGACGGCAGTGCCAAGGGCCCCTGAGGACACTCGACAAGGGAGTTCCTCCCACAAAAAGTGAATCAGGGGTTGCCTGATGCGAAAACCAAGGAATATATTTACAGATAGAGCAGAGAGACCTGGCTACTTTTAACCAGCAGGACTTTTTAAGTGTCATGGATCTGTGGCTGCTGTTTTCCCCTCTTCTGAAAGGTCAATTTTATTGCCCTTATCCTGTACCTATCCCACCATTATGCATTTGGTACTCACGAGGCAGACACATTGTTGTTTAGTTTGTAGATGGTCGGAACATTAGATCCACATGCTAACCTGACAGAGGGGATTGATTATACAAGGATATCATGGTCTGAGCTATATGAAAGAATGGACTGGATGTGGGAGATTTCCTTTTGGGGCAGGGCAAGTGAGTGTTTTCTATGTTTCAGAAGAGTGTACACAGATATAGAGTTAGCCAATAAAACTATGTGGGTTAAAACTGAAAGTCGTCTACCAAACATGACCTCCTTCTTTAGTTAAAGATCCTAACCTTTAGCTGGTCCCAGTGCCACAAGGATTTCTCAGATTCCCTAGCAGCTACATGACCAATGAGATGTAAGTTAAAATGTTGTGTGGTTCTCCAGCAACACTCAGTTCAGGAAGCTGGTGCGACTGCGGAGAAGTTCCTTTTCCTCCTCTTGCCCCCTGCCTCCAAACGCAACCTTGGACAGTGAGAATGAGGTATCTTGAGGATAAAAACCGTACACTGAGGATCGGAGAGCAGAGAGGTAGGAACCTGACACACCTACCTCCAGATTTCCTGTATGGAAGAGGGAGGAATTCCTATTTAGTTTAAAACACTGTTATCTTTGGTTTTTCTGGGGGGGAGGGGCGGGGTAGCAGAACCTGATCTTCAGTAATAGAGTAGAAAGCAAAAATATGAACCAAAAAAAGACCTGAAGTGGTAGCAAAAGCTATTCAGTAGAAGAATTTCTAGCAGTTAAGGTTGCTGGAAGAAGGAAGAAGTTCCAGGAAACATTAGGGCAAAGTATAGTCTTCTCAGAAGAATTATTAACAACAAAGACTTTTATCAAGAGAAGGTATAAGCACCTCTAAAGACAATCTTTATGAATAAATGACAACAATATAAATTTACTTTAAAAGCAGTACAGAACTTTCTCACTTAAAGAGTTACTGAGTTTCATTAAATTATGGTATAATTATGGTCACTTAATTAAATCACTAAAGGAGAACAAATTAAAAAGAAGAGAGGTATGAAAGTGAGAGCAGCTACTGAGTTTGTCTTCCTGGTTGTGCTAGACTTCAATCCTTCAATATCTGTGTCCTGAAAAGACGTGTTCTCATTTAAAAAGTGTTCTTCCTTTATTCTATATATGCTTTAAAATATTTATTGAGCAGAAAAAAAGGAAGGATGGTAAAAAGATGACATGGATGTTGATTTAACAGTTTTCTTCCAAGTTCTGGTAGACGTCAGACTTTAAATGTCTGTTTGAAAAAAAAAAAAAACTCTCATTTTAAAGGTATCTCCCTTTATTCTGAATTTTCTTTTATATATCTATGTATATACACACACACACACATATATATACAAATAAAGCATTTTTAAAACACGTTTAGCTAATCAGATTATAATTAAAAAACATGTTCTCTGACAACATTGATAACTGATTAGAAAGAATTGTGAATGTTAAAATAAATCATTTCCCTATAAATATGACTATCTAATTATATAACTTTTGAAATGTGCTGATGCGTAGACATTTCAGAAGACTCGTTTCTGTACGATTTTCTGTACTACATTTTTCTGTTGCACTATCTCCTCAAATATAATAAATACCACAGATATTAATGATTTGAAATTATATTTGTAGTAAATACAGATTTCAACTTATTCAACTTTTTATTTCCTAAACAAAAAAATAAAGTTACATACGTGGTTGGAACTTCAATTCTCCATCAGGCCCTGATGGAGGAATTTCTTGTTGTAATTTTTTTTGTTCCATCTGCTGTACAACCTAGTGCATGGAAAAAGAATGTCTTAAAAGTATTCTTTTATTTTCTCATGACCTTTGACAAACCACAACAAACCAATTGAAAATTGTTTTTCAAAATAAGATTTTCAAACTCTAAAATTTAGATTAATATTCAACAAAGCAGTTTTAAAATACTATAGCTAAGAGGACATTGAAATATTATATTACAAAACACATGTTTTTAGCAAAGCACCTAAAATTCTTCATAATGCCACACTCATGTTATAAATACCACCTGATGATATTCCAGCTTCTGAGCCTCGAGTTGGTCATGCTGACGCTGTAGCTCTTCCTTTTGTTTCTGAAGTTCATCTGCCTTTTTCTTAAGTTCATTTTCTTGTAAAGAGATAAGATTTTCATATTCTTTCAGTTCTTCCTCTGTGAAGAGCTGCTGCTGATCCAATGTCTAAAAGGGAAAAAAATGGGAAAAAAATGAGGAAAGAATAATCTTGGACATACAACAAGGTTTGATTCAGCTTTAAAATTCTATGATTAGCAAAGTACAAGAGTATCTAGAGTAATATAACTTTTGGTAAGAAAGGGGAAATAAGAAACCATATATTTATGTATTTATTTGAGCAAAAGGTAAAATCCAAGGCTAATGAAATTGGTTACCTATAGAACAACAAAGAGAATTGGGTAGAAAGGATGGAGAGAATGTGGGAAAAGAAATCACATTTCTCTGAATACTCCTTTTTCTTTTTTTTCTTAAAGATTGTATTTATTTATTTGACAGAGAGAGATCACAAGTAGGCAGAGAGGCAGGGAGAGAGAGGAGGAAGCAGGCTCCCTACTGAGCAGAGAGTCCGATGGGGGCCTCGATCCCAGGACCCTGAGATCATGACCTGAGCCGAAGGCAGAGGCTTTAACCCCCAGAGCCACCCAGGTGCCCTACACCTTTTTCATATAGGTTTGATTTTTAGAAACTTGTCAGTGTTTCATATACTCAAGAAAAGAGAAGAAAGAAAATCCACAAGGACAGGAAAACTCAAATTGACTATAAACAAAATAAAATAAATTATACTCTTATTTTAAGTGAATAAAACAGAAGCGTTTCGAAAAAAGAACTAATCAACAAACTTTGGATCACAGTATTCAGACTACATGCTCAGGTTAAAAACAACAACAAAAATCTAAACAAATAAATTCTTCTTTGCAGAGTTTAGCAGTCTGAAACAATGTACATCCTAGGATTGAGGAAATGAATGGAATAGCCCTGTGGAAAATAGGAGCTCGGTTTCATATGAAATATGGAAAGAGGAAGAGAGGATGTTATACTGAAATTGGAGACATAGGACTGAAATTTAAACAGGTATTAGTGTGAACTCATTAAGTTTGTGTTTTTTTTTTTTTTTTAAGGATTTTATTTATTTACTTGAGAGAGTGAACAAGCATGAGTGGGAGAGAGGCAAAGAGTGAGATAGAGGCAGACTCCATGCTGAGCAGGGAGCCCCACACTGGGCTGTCCCAGAACCCTATGATCATGACCTGAGCCAAAGGCAAACGCCTAACCGACTGAGTCACCCAGGAGCCCCAATGAGCTCATTAAGTTTTAATATATATTAATACCTAAATATGCCAAGATGAATATGAATGTAAGTGTATAATATGTGCATATACAGATACACCTAATACAAATATAAATAAATAAATATATATATATATATATATATATATATATACACACACACACAAACACATACATACATATTTTAATGTTTTTTAAATTACCCAACTCTTATCTGACAAAGCCTAGAGGCAGATTCTCTGGTAACAAGGAACACATCCAGTGCCCAGATCCTAGTCTGTGATAATGATCTCCACTGAGAGGGACCAGTTTTGCTCAGAAAAATGGCTGATCCCAGAGGAGGGATGGATAAAGAACATGATGGGCCTTGAACCTCTTATTATGCTAAAAAGTAAGGAAGTCCTCAAACAATGATAGGATGCCAAAAGGATACAAAAGTCAGTTTGAAGAAACTCCCATTAGCCAAATCTGCGGCAATTTGGGCATCAAAATAAATAATGATAGTAAGGAGTCAAGCTTATTGAATAAAATAAGAAGCCATGAATCTACACTCAGAGATGGGAGAAGGGATAGCTTTTCCTTATTGTAGAAAGCCAACTAATAAATATAGAAGGAATGATGATTAGAAAATCCCCATTTGTCAATAGTCAATGTAATAACGAATTCTGGCTAGCATTATCAACGGATGCGAAAATTAATGATGAATTTCAAAAGATACCCTCCAAGACTTTTTTTTTAAAACAATGGTAATGGTGGTAATGAAAATTGATACAATTCTTTTGAAAAAGTTTTATAAAATAAATATATCAACTGCCCTAAAAAGATTTACTTGGTCTTCATAGTGCTACATCGAGAATCCATCCTATAAAATAACCCTAAAAACATAAAAAGTTTTATATAAAAATGTGTGTATAGCAGCACTATCTTTTTAAAAAAATAGCAAAAGAATGGTTGTCTGAGAAAACAGTTAAGTACTTCCATAACTATTAAAGTAATGCTTACAATTCTTATTTGTAAATACTTTTGATATGATATCGAGTGATTTTTTTTTATAATACTGACTTCTGATTCTGGCAGTATGGTGGCTTAGACAGATACCATCTTAACCAAATAATCAAAATTAACATTGCCAGTTATGAAAATAATCAGCAGCATATGCTTCATGATACGATGCACTTAGTATCACTTTGGTGGTATCTCTACCCAAAGGAGTCCTAAAGAAACAGAAGACTGACTCCAATTGAGGAAAATTCTACAAAATTACTGGTCCATATTCGTTAGAAATATGAATGCCATGAGATACAAAGACCTGGGAACTGTTTTAGATTAAAGGAAATTACAAAGACATTACAACTTAATTCAGTATGATCCGGATTTTCTTACAAAGGACGTTATTAGGAAAATTAACAAAAATCTCAATAAAGTTTAGAGATTGGAAAAGAGTTTTCTGTGTGCAGCCATAGATAATTTTACTGTGATTATGCAAGATAAATCCTTGTTTGCAAAAAAATAAATACACACTCAAGTGTTTAAGGTTAAGCAGAACCATGTGCAATTAACTCTCAAAAAATTATGTATGTTATATATAAATACGATTAAAAATAGAGAAAGAGATAAAGAGAGAGAATAAATGTAGTAAAATGGAAAATCTAGGGGAAGGGTATTCAAGAATTTCTGGTATATATATATATATATATATATATATTTTAAGATTTTATTTATTTAATTGACAGAAAGAAACACAGCTAGAGAGGGAACACTAGCAGGGGGAGTGAGAAAGGAAGAAGCAGGCTTCTTGCTGAGCAGAGAGCCCAATGCGGGGCTTGATCACAGGACCCTGGGATCATGACCTGAGCCGAAGGCAGACACTTAACAACTGAGCCACCCAGGGCCCTCCTTGTCTATTCTTATAACTCTTCTGTAAATCTAAAATTGTGTTAAAAAAAAAAAAAAAAAAAAGTATACGGGGCGCCTGGGTGGCTCAGTTGTCTAAGCGACTGCCTTCGGCTCAGGTCATGATCCCGGAGACCCGGGATCGAGCCCCACATCTGGCTCCCTGCTTGGTGGGAAGCCTGCTTCTCCCTCTCTCACTCCCCCTGCTTGTGTTCCCTCTCTGGCTGTGTTTCTCTCTGTCAAATAAATAAAATCTTTAAAAAAAAAATAAAAAAAATAAATAAATAAA
>PITA01021955.1:0-10429 GCA_004023965.1 Spilogale gracilis | reverse complement strand
TGGGACTATCCTCATTTTAGCACAAAAAACTTCCCCATCCCAGGAAACTCCTCAGCACAGGCTATACCAGGACAATTGGTCACCCTATCTCAAACTATTTTCTGGAATCTAATTGAAATGGTTAATCTTTTATATTTTGTATAGAAAATGAAATCTTTTTTTTTTCAATCTCTTCTGATTGCTACCTCTCAACTATTCTTTTTAAAATGTGTATGCACAGTAAACTATGGAATAAATTGGTATGCCTTTCTGGAGCAATTCGACAAGACATATTTAGAGACTAAAAATGGTCATAAACCTTGAGAATAATTCTATTCTTTGGCTAAAGAAACTATTCTTTAGTACTATTCTTTAATCCCAGGGAAATTATTATAGATGCCCAAAGATATATGAACAAGTAGAGAGTCATCATAGTGTTAAATACTACAGTAGAAAAGCTGGAATTGACACCAATGGCTAAATCTATTCCAATGGTTATATAAATTCTGCTACAGTCACACAACTGCATGCTAAGGAGTCATTTCTAAACTCTGTTTTTTGAGGAATTGCAACATGAAATATTGTTAACATTAAAAAACACAGAATTTCCCAAACATACAAAGACATTTATACAGTAAGAATCTATTTTAAGAATATAAACACAGGATGGGGTGCCTGGGTGGCTCAGTTGAGTAAGCCTCTGACTTTGGCTCCAGTCATGGTCTCAGGGTCCTGGGATCAAGTTGCATCTGCTCCGACCTTGTCCCTCAGGCTCTACCTCTGCCCTTCCCACTGCTCATGCTCTCTCTCAAATGAATACATAAAATCTTTAAAAATATACATAGAGAGATAGGAGTTTATGTGTATATGTAAATTAAAAATGGGACAGGGGTGCGTGGGTGACTTAGTTGGTTGAGCACCTGGCTCTTGATTTTGGCTCAGGTCATGATCTCTGGGTGATAAGATGGAGCCCCACACCAGACTCCACACTGGGCATGGAGCCTGCTGAAGATTCTCTCACACTCTCCTTCAGCTCCTCCCCCTCATTTGCTCTTTCTCTCTCTCAAAAATAAATACATAAATAAATTAAAATAAAATAGAAATGGGACAGTATACTGTATATTGTTTGTTATATATGCATAAACTAAAGATACAAATTATTTCCAAATTGGCATAACACAACACATAAATTGTCTACCTCTGGATGGTAGAATTATAGGTGACTTCTAATTTATTCCTTAAATGTATCTATATTTCTAATTTTTAAGAATGAATACTATTTTACACTTAGAAAAAGTAAATTTTAAAAAAGACTTCCAATTATATGTAACATGATTACAAATAAGAGGTCAACTGCCACAAGCTTTCCAAAAAATTATGTTCATTATTTTATAGTGACATTCTATTGAGAAGCCCAGACAGAAAGGATTTACATGCAAACATAATGGGAAATAAAAGTTAAAAGTAGAATGAACTGATGTAGAATTTCTTAAACCATATATCCCATTTCAAGTAGGTTTTATTACCTCCCAGCTATCTGGTTCCAAGAATTCCTTTTTTTCTGTAGCTCTCAAAAACTCGTCTAGGGTAACTAATCGGTCTTTGTTAGCATCAACCTGATTAAAGAAAAAATGTATATATAAAATAAAATAACTCTTTCTCATATTACTAGAAATTGTCTTCTAATAGATGTTATTACACAAACATAGAGCAATTAAAGCTAGCCCAAAATCCACAGAAACAGAAGGATGGCATAGAGGGTGAAAGCCAGAACACTCAACATTATATTAGGATCAGAACATAGATATTGCTATCTTCTTTATCATTCAGATTTGAAAATACAGTGAGATATCTATACACCTGATACTCAAAGATTACCACACATGAGTCTGCTGATCTGACTAGCTAGCCAATTATGGTCTTCTTCCCTCATCACACCATGTAAAAGCCCAAGAAAAATAACCTTTCCAGAAAGACGACTGTTTTAGCCAAGAGTAAAGGAGTTTACATTAAAATTCTCTCAATATTTTTTCTTAAAAACAACTACTAAATCAAAATTAATGTTGACAACCGCTCCCAATCCTCTTCAGTAGCTCTTATAGCCATTCAGTTGCAAAAGCAAACACCATAATGGCCAAAGAAATTCATTTGACACTTGGGATACCGGCAGTCTACAGAAATCCCAATTATCACCAATAGCTCAAACATCAGGTGAAAATCACTGACAAAACAGTGAGTGGGCTTTAGTTACTGGCCTCCAATATCTATGACCAAAGTTCTCAGCTTAATAATATAAACAAAAAAAAAAATATGTTGTTATAAACCATTACAGTATTGGATTTTCTTAATAAAAACACAGCCTTTTAAAGTATCAAATATTATACTACCTTACCTTTTACTTCTAAAGGACATGCAACAGTATCTTAATCTCTTAAATAAAAATCTTTTAAATTTTAAAATATTTTAAAGTAGTTACAAACTAATTTTATTTATACTAAGGAAGTCTACAGAATATTCCAGGTCAAAAAATGCAAAATTCAATTAAATGGCTACTCTATGTATTTATTTTCCACTTTATGGTAAGATTTATTGCAAGAACTTGAAAAATCCACTGAAATAACATATAATCTTAAAAATTTTTAAACATACCTCATTCATTACATGTTCCCTCATTCTAAGTCGTTCTTCCTCCATTTCTACCATATCGTCCTCCTCATTTTTGGGGTCATATACTTTCTCCAACTATAAAGAAAAGTTTCAAACCAACATAAAAGACAGGAAAATAATAGGCGGAAAAAAGAGAGCAAAAATACTGAACACTCAAATTCATTTACCTCTTTAGTAAACAGGGCTTCTAATTCTTGTTCATCCAGGAAGCCATCATTATTGACATCTGAAGTTTAAAAAGTTACAAATGCAAAAATTGATTTTAATGCCTTCAAAAATCAATAACTAAAATACAACTCTTCACAACAGGCTTGTAGAAGTGGTACTAACATGAAGCAGCCATATGCTACAGAAAATGTTTCCTCCTTTTTTATGAAGCTTCAAGTTAAGTCCAACTGATAAATTTACTACTGATTTATAATTCATAGCTTTTTTAGAAAAATATATCTCAACCAGTTTTTTTCAAAAATATAAAGTGAAACAATATGCTATAGGGGAAAAAGTAAATTTTAATATTATAGCATAAAGTGTGTTAGGTATAACCTAGCTAGACACAGAAATATCTATAGTTTACAGAGAACCTTACAATAAGTTGTAATGAGTCATCAGTTAAAGCAGGTAAAAGACACAGCTACTGACTCAAAGTATTTTATGCTGCAGGTCAGCAAAAAAGGCTATTCTATTACCCGAGAGAAAAATTCTAAGCATTTACTGTCAATAGGACTCAATAGCAGACCTTGGCAAAAATCAGTTAAGAATAAAGCAACTATAATCTTTCAAACAGCAGACATAAATATTAATATTTGTATCAAATCTGTTACCATGTAATTTGAAAAATGTCTTGGGGTCAAAGTCATTAGGATCCAATCCATCAGTCTCTTCCCATACCTCTTTTAGTTGATCTTTGCTTCCCTGTGAATCAATTTTTAAAAAATGCTCAAAACAAAATACAATCTATGTAAATAGATTGAAAATAAAATACAAATTTGAGAAACGGTGCAGAATTAAGAATCTAAAGTACTAATAACTTATGGTAAAATTCTACTATCTGATACAAAGAAGTATCTACATCTAATTATGGTTGCTTAAAGTCATAATTCTTACTGGATGATTAATTTTGGGATGATTTTCATGCTTTTTCCTCATTTCTTCAAATTTAGATTCTTCTTCTTTTCTCTTTTCCTCATTCAGTGTTTTTAAATATTCTCTCCTTTCATGTTCTTTCATCATTTCATATTTTTTAAATTCTTCATGTCGGGTCTTATCATAGTGTTCCAGATCACTTGTGGCCTATAATGTAGTATTTAAATTAAATAATGAGTATTTGAAAATGTAAATAAGGGCTTTCTTGCATATAGCATATTCTAACAGAAGGTAGTATAGAAAGTCCAGAAAACACTGGACTCTTCTTTTAAATTCTGCCACCATATTTTAGTCATTATTATTACCAGAATGCAGGCATTAAAAGAAACTAATAGTTCAAAGTAAGCCTCAACTTTAGAAAGCTCCTCATAAGTAGTATATAAATTGGTTTTTAAAAGGAGGAAGTGGCTGTATCAAATCTATACAATATAGAAAACTAGAATGGTTTCTAACTACTTAACACACACAGGCTACAACATCCATTTTGGTAACTCCATATAGTGCATGAGAGGTCTACAAATTCTTATCCAAAGTCCCAGAGCCCAGGTTTCAGAATTTTCTAGATTTCAGAAAGAGAACATGGCATTTACGCCATATTATGTAATATCCTTGCAGAGCCTACCAAGTCTATGAATATTTACATCATGTAGACTAAATAAAAAGTATGAATAGTCTTATTATAATTGAAGCCAGATTTCAGCTTTATAGTGCTTTGGATTTTGGAATTGTGGGCAAGGGGTTACTGACCATTATGTCCTATTATTATCTGTAGTAATAAAGGTTTAACTATCTCCCTTTAAAAATACTCTTGAGAAAGTCAAGTATCACATGGTTTCACTTACATGTGGTGCATAAGGGGTAATATAGAGGACAGTAAGAGAAGGAAAGGAAATGGGAAGTAGGGTAATTCGGGGAGGGAAATGAAACATGAGAGACTTTGGACTCAGAAACAAACTGAGGGTCTTGAAGGGGCAAGGGTGGGGGGATGGGAGAGCCTGGTGGTGGGTACTGAGGGTACCTACTACATGAAGCACTGGGTGTGGGGCATAAACAATGAATCTTGGAACACTGAAAAAAAAATACTCTTGAGAGGGGTGCCTGGGTGGCTCAGTCGTTAAGCGTCTGCCTTCGGCTCAGGTCATGATCCTGGAGACCCGGGATCAAGCCCCATATTGGGCTCCCTGCTCAGCAAGAAGCCTGCTTCTCCCTCTCTCACTCCACCTGCTTGTGTTCCCTCTCTAGCTGTGTTTCTGTCAAATAAATAAATAATATCTTAAAAAAAAACAACTCTTGAGAGTATCTAAAAGTTATATTACCACTTCATTGAATTTACTTATCAAATGACAAAACCTCAAAAGTACAACAATGACAATATTTTTTGGAGTTATTCTCACCGCTTTGATAAGCATATCTAAATCTGTAGATTCAAACTTGTCAGGATTCAGGTGGTTTAGGTGATCAAACTGTTTTAGAAGAGCATGGTGGTCTATGCCTATATCTGAAAGAAAATGAGAAAACTGTAAATGATAAAGTACTAAAAGCTAGAAATATTAATATAAATGGTACATAAGAATAAGTATTCATATTATCCAAAATTTTAAATTAAGCATTCATATTTTCTTTTAATTGTTCATATTGTTATTCTAGGCAAAAGTAATGTCCTTGAATCTAGAAAGGAATACAACATAATGTGGGCACTTCAATATTATTTCTAGAAAGTCTAGCTGATGATTAGTATAATAATAAAATCTTTTTTGTAATTGTAAAACTACCATATTTCCTACTTTTAATTAGATAAACTCTAATATACTGTCCTCATGAAAGATCTAAATAGAAGGGTGCCTGAGTGGCTCATTCAGTTAAGCTACCAATTCTCTTGGTTTAGGCTCAGGTTACAATTTCCTCGGCGATGGGGTTGAGCCCCACATCGAGCCACATGTTAGGACTTTGCACTCAGTGAGGAGTCTGCTTGAGATTCTCTCCTTTTGCTCCTCCCTGCAGGCTCATGCTCTCATGCTCTCTCTTTCTCTCAAATAAATAAATAAAATTTTTTAAAAAACTAAGTAGAATTTCCTTTTTATCGATATTTTATTTTTAAGCAATCTCTATACCCAAAGTGGGGCTCAAACTCACAACCCCAAAAACAACAGTCACATGCTCTTCCAACTGAGCCAGGCAGGTGCCCCCTCAATAAAATTTCTAAAAAGAATTGCTCTAAAATTTATATGAAGGAATCTTTTGTATGCCACTCCAATGAATTCTTTATGGAACAATAAAAATTTAATCCAGGTAAATGCATTTGGATTAGGACTTTTTTTCCCCAAATATTTTGTATATTTATTTGTCAGAAAGAGACAGAAAAAGCACAAGCAGGGGGAGCAGCAGGCAGAGGAAGAAGCAGGCTCTCTGCTTAGCAGAGTGCCCAATGCAGGACTCAATCCCAGGACCCTGGGAACATGACCTGAGCTGAAGGCAGACATTAACCGACTGAACCACCCAGGTATCCTAAGATTAGGACTTATTTTTAGAGAAATATCAATTGTTTTTTTTGTGTGTGTGAATAATTTTTTTTTAGAACAAGCTACAGTTTGGGGCTGGTCCAATTGGTTAAGTGTCTGATTTTTTTTTTTTTTAAGATTTTATTCATGTCTTTGAGAGAAAGAGCATAAACAGGGAGAGGTATAGGGAGACGGAAGCAGACTCCTCACTGAGCAGGGAGCCCAACAAACATGGGATTCAGCCCTAAGCCCTAGGCAGCACTTGGCCTACTAAACCACCCAGGTGCCCCTAGCACCTGACTCTTGATCTCTGCTCAGGTCTTAATCTCAGGGTTGTAAATTAAAACCCCGCTTTTGACTCCATGCTGGGCATGGAGCCTACTTCAAAACAAACCAAAAACAAAAACAAAAAAGTAGCAAAGCAAAAAAAAAAAAAAAAAAGCTACAGTTTATTGTGTTGAATGGGTAGAGAGTCTGGATTATTTCAGTTGGATTACAGAACTGAGCAAAATAGGCATATGTGTTGATTTGTTAAAAGTCAGAGTTCTTACTTAGGAAAAAGGAATGTACAAATATGGAATCATGGAAGACAAGAAAGAAATCTCTGACTTGGCATCAGGGAAATACATATCAAAACCACAATGAGAGACCAGCTCATACCAAAAATAACAAGTCAGGAAATAACAAATGTTGGCAAGGATGGGAAGAAAGGGGGAACTCTCTTACACCACTGGTGGGAATGCAAGCTGATGCAGTCACTCTGGAAAACAGTATGGAGGTTCCTCAAAAAGTTGCAAATAGAGCTATTTACCCCCAAAATACAAATGTAGTGATCTGAAGGGGCATGAGCACCCGAATGTTTATAGCAGCGATGTTCACAATAGTCAAACTATGGAAAGAGCCCAGATGTCTACCAACACATGAAAGGATAAAGAAGATGTGGATGGAATACTATTCAGCCATCAGAAAACTAAATCTTGCCACTTACAATGATGTGACTGGAACTATAGGGTAATTATGCTAAGCAAAATAAGTCAATGAGAGAAATAAAATTATGATATGATCTCATTCATTTATGGAATTTAAGAAACAAAACAGAGGATCATAGGGGATAAGAGGAAAAAATAAAACAGATGAAATCAAAGAGGGAAACAGACCATAAGAGACTCTTAATCATAGGAATAAACAGGGTTGCTGGAGGAGAGGGGGATGGCGGGGGTAACTGGGTGATGGACACTGAGGAAGACACATGGTGTAATGAACACTGGGTATTATATAAGACTGATGGGGCAGAACAGACTCTCCCCGGCCTGATATAGACAAGAGGCCACAGCAAAGCAGATCCATCCTCTCCAGCTGTTCTTGAAAAGATCCCACCAAAGTGCTGCCATAAGCCTGACAGTGTGCACGCAGCCCAGATGAGGACCAGCACCACTCCAGAGTGAGTCCTGCCCTGGGGAGAGGGGAGGAGAACCACATGCCAGTCTGACTATGACCCCAGCAGTGGGCTGGAGGCAGGTAACTGGTCTGACTGCAGGCTCCACCCACCACCAAAAGCTTCTCAGGGAACAACACAGGGAAAGTGCCTGCAGTTCGGTGCTACTCAATCTCTGGTAAACTCCTGGTCTGACTCAACTCAAGCCCCAGGCAGCCCGCCACCAGCCCACTAACATCACAGGGACCAGACTCTGCCCACAAAGGCAGAGAGTCATCACAGGCTGGATTGAAGGCAAACACAGTTTCACCATAATGGCAGGACACCCTTGTGGCAAAACACAGAGGAGATACCCTTGAGGTGCCAGGTTCTGGAGAACAGGGGACATTGCACTTATTAGGCTTCTACTTTCAAGCACAGGGGATGTAGTTAACTTTCTTATCACAGAGAAACAGACACAGCAATAGACAGAATGAGGGGACAGAGGAATATGTCCCAAATGAAAGAGCAGAACAAAATCAGGTTAAGAGACTTAAACAAAGTGGAGATGAGTAATATGTCTGATAGTGAACTTAAGGTAATGCTCATAAAGATCCTCGCTAGAATTGAGAAAGGAGTGCAGAACCTCCATGAGACCCCCCCCCACCAATAGACAGCAGATGTAAAAAAGAACCAATTAGAGCTATTGCACTTACTAATTGGAAATAAAAATAAACCACCTGGAATAAATAGCAAATAAGAGGAAAGAGAAGACGGGATCAGCCACCTGGTCAACAGTAAAGGAAAGACATCAAGCTGCGCTGATGAGAGGAGGAAAAAAATACACAAAATGAGAATAGACCCAGGGAACTCAGTGACACTGCCAAGCTTAACAGTCACATGATAGGGATCCCAGAAGGAGAAGAGCGAGAAAAGGGGGCAGAAAGAGAAATCCAGATCCAGAAGGCACAGAGAGCCCCCAACAAAACCAATCTAAAGGGGTCTGCACCAAGACACAAAGTAAATAAGATGGCCAAAAGTAGCGATAAAGAGAGAGGTTTAAAAGCAGCAAGAGGGGCGCCTGGGTGGCTCAGTTGGTTAAGCGACTGCCTTCGGCTCAGGTCATGATCCCGGAGACCCAGGATCGAGCCCCACATCGGGCTCCCTGCTCGGCGGGAAGCCTGCTTCTCCCTCTCTCATTCCCTCTGCTTGTGTTCCGTCTCTCGCTGTGTTTCTCTCTGTCAAATAAATAAAATCTTAAAAAAAAAATTAAAAAAAAATAAATAAAAGCAGCAAGAGAAAGGAAAGCAGTGACACACAAGGGAAACCCCATATGGCTACCACTAAATTTTTCAGCAGAAACTCTGCAGGCCAGAAGAAAGCAGTATGATAAATTCCAATGGCTACAAGAAAAAAAATCTACAGCCAAGAATATTCTATCCAGCAAGGCTTTCATTTAGAATAAAACGAAAGATAGAGTTTCCCAGAAAAATAAAAGTTAAAAGTAAAACAAGCCACATCACTGTCACACATGATGCCATCAGCCTGTGGGTCCCTTATTCACAGTCTTGCCACCCTCCTGCCCAAGTCAGCATGCACGTCCTGCCACCTGCTCAATGACGAGTCAACACGCCTTGACCTCAGATTGCCAAGGGCTCAAACTGACACTCTTCCCCTCAAATTCCAGCTCCTGTGTTCAAGTTTGTGCATGGAAGTCGGCCTTATTATAACAGCAGAATGAAGCAACCCAAAGAGTGACACGAATTCTATGGAATATATAACAGATAAAAGGAGCGTGCTAGTCTGAGAACATTGCCAACGAGCACATCAAAGAACAGTACATACAACATGATACTGATTAGTAAAAGAAACAAACCATGGAAAGATAAAATAAGATGAAATCAGAGAGGTAGACAAACCACAAGAGACTCTTAAGCATAGGAAACAAACTGTAGGTTGCTGGAGGAGAGGTAGGTAGGGGGATGGGGTAGCTGGGTGATGGGTATTAAGGAGGGCACTTGATGGAATGAGCACTGGGTGTTCTATGCAACTGTGAACCACTGAACTCTACCTCTGAAACTAATAATACACTATATATTAATCAATTGAATTTAAATTAAAAAATAGAACCCCCCCAAAAAAAGACTGATGGGTCGCCTGGGTGGCTCAGTGGGTTAAAAGCCTCTGCTTTCAGCTCAGGTCATGATCTCAGGGTCCTGGGATCAAGGCCCACATCAGGCTCTCTGCTCGGCAGGGTGCCTGCTTCCACCTCTCTCTCTGCCTGCTTCTCTGACTACTTGTGATCTCTCTGTCAAATAAATAAAGAAAAAATCTTTTAAAAAAAAGACTGATGACTCACTGGCCTCTACCTCTGAAACCAATAATACATTTTATTGCTGGGAGCCAACCCCGGCAACAGTCTGGGCTTCCAGAAAGTGGTGACAGAGTCGGTGATACGAAATGAGAGAGCCCTGAAGATTGTTTTCCAATCACCTGGCAGGCATCTCTGCCTTGCTGGCTCTCAGAGTCTTTTTTTTTTTTTTAAGATTTTATTTATTTGACAGTGAGAAACACAGCGAGAGAGGGAACACAAGCAGGGGGAGCGAGAGAGGGAGAAGCAGGCTTCCCGCCGAGCAGGGAGCCCGATGTGGGACTCGATCCCGGGTCTCCGGGATCATGACCTGAGCCGAAGGCAGTGGCTTAACCAACTGAGCCACCCAGGCGTCCC
>PITA01021954.1:0-31500 GCA_004023965.1 Spilogale gracilis | reverse complement strand
TGGTAGGGGGTGGTTTTTCAGTATTTGTGGTTTTTTTCTTTATTTCCAAGATCTCTAGTTGGTTCTTTCTTACCCTCTCTTGTCTTTGCAATCTCTGTTCACAGGGGCCTCTCCCTGCAGGCCCGTGCCATGCTCCCCTGCATCATCAGACCCCCACCCTCTGCCAGGTCATTCTCTTTAGGATAGAACATGCACTGTTTATGAAAACAAACGACTCTATGCTCTCCAGCTTCTGCACTCATCATCTGCTCCTCCGCAAAAGTTCTCAAGGAGGTCCGCTCCACTGCCTCTCTTGATGCCCCTCCTCCATTCTCTCTCAAGCTCACACCCACTGGTGGGTGGACAGGCCCGCCCACCTAAAGGCAAGGCCAGTGCAGCTGGACAAAGTGAGGACAGGGCAAGGGGTGGGGGGAATGGCAGGAGGGTGACCAACTCATTCTGGTCTTCCAGGGACTTCCCCGGTTTTAAATGTCCTAAAGACCTTCTTCCTGGGCAAACCACCCTGAGCTGCCAGATTTGCTCCTTCCATGGTCACTGATCTCCTGTGCATCGCTGTCCATGGTCGATCAGAGTCATCATTCTAGGTCATCAATCAGCAGAATTTCTCACATGGGCTTACTTCCAGCCTCTTAAAAAGCCTTCTTCACCTTCTTATGGTGCAGTGCTCCTTTGGGTTCTCTGACTTCACAGGTTGTCCTCAATCAGTCTTTGTGCAGCCCCTCCTCATCTATATCCTCTGAACAGGGGACAGGCCTGGGGCTCCATCCCGGGATCTCTTCTTTCTGCATTTATGGGAACCGTCTGGGTGAAATTGCCTAGTCTCCTGACTGTGAGTCTCCAACTGGGTTCTTTCTCCTGAACATCAGACCTCCCCCTCAACCTCTCCAGTTGGATGCCTCCTAAGCATCTCAAACATATGTCCAAAATCAAACTCTCGATCCTTCCTTCAGTGATATTCTCCTTCCCCTCCGTCCCTCCTTCCCTAGAGTGGTCTTTATTCTTCCAGTTGTTTGGGCTCTTTGACTCCTTTCTCCCACTCACCTCACATCCAGTAAGTCAACAAATTTTGTTGGCATTACCTATGAAAGATTTCTAGAAGCTGACCATTTCTCACCACCTTCAAGAGGTAATGGTCCAAGTCACATTTTCTCTTACCTGAGTTATTTCAACAGTCTCCTAATTGGTTACCTAGTTTCCAGTTCTCACCCCCCATAGTCGATTTTTCCCATAAGTCCTATTATTCCTCTTAAAATGTTCAATCAAATCAAGCTCTTTGCCTACAATCTTCCGTGGCTTCCCTTCTTGCTCAGAATAAAAGCCAGAGTCCCTCAAAGCCATAAATAATCTGCTCTGCCCCACCCCCTAACATTCTAATTTATTTTCTAAGACACTAACCCCTTGCCCAGATGTCCAACTCTAACCATGCTAGTTTCCTCCTTGTTCCCTGAAGAGTTTAGACATCCTTCTGACCTAGGGCCTTGACACCTGCTGTTTCTTCGGCCTGGAACATTCTTCCCCTTGGTTTTCACTTGGCTCATTCACTCCCTCACTTCCTTGAGGTCTCTTCTGATCATCCTATATAAATAGTATCCCCCCCTCCCCATTCCTGTACTTCTTAAGCTTCTTACCTTGCCTTATTGCAACAACATATCTCACCCGACATCTATTTACTTGGTTATTCTTTTTGGTCTCCCCTTTAACTAAACTTGAAGCTCCATAAGGACCAGGACTTAGCTTTACTTATTATTTACTCCCCAAAGCACCAACTATGCCTAACATATATAAGCAGCTCATTAAAAACTAGTGAAATCAATGAATGGGTAAATAAAGGACCTGTGTTCTGATTTCTTGAATGCAATATTCTATGTTATCTCTCTGAGGATATTAATTATACCTATTTTAAAATCCTGTTCCAGTTTCTTTATTAACTATTTTCTCCTCTGTAACTTGTTCAGTTTATTGAGTTTGTAATTCTATAATTTCTGTCTCATTTTGTGGTTGGTTTTCAAAGGTCTGGTGATTATTTATTTCTGTCAGTCATTTTTGTAATTGAAATCCCTGATGGATAATTATCTGACTTTATTTAGATGGCCCACTCTGAACAAATCTAGTTGTCCTTCCATCCTCTGCTCTCTGGGGTTTCTGGGACTGAATCCTAACAAAAACCTAGGTACAGACAAGGAGCTGTCAGCAACTCAGAGTGAAAACGAGGTCCCAGAATCCCAGAGAGGAAAAGGTAAAAGGAATGAGGGGCATGAAATGATACCAATCACTCAGCTTTGGAAGAGTAAACCTGTCCCCATCGATGAATAATAAAGAGGTTTATCAATCAATTAGAAACATTCTACTAATGAAAAACATTCAGATGTGCTTCTAGAAGAAAAAAACCTTTGTTTTCCTATATAAGAGACTATCGTTTCTATTTTTTAAAAAATGTACTGGCCCCTTCCCGAATGATTGATCTCCTTGGCGGAAATCCATTTTCCAGTCACCTGGGCCAAAAGCTTGCTTGTGCTCCCCTGAAATCAAAACTGTAATCGAATTTTCCAACAAAATCCAGAGATGGGTTGGACAAGAGAAACAAGACCGCATGACAGTTAGATGAGTAGGCAGTCTGTAAGAGGCTGAGACTATTCAACCCCGAATCTCTATGCTCACAAGACTTTAATGTCAACCAACTACTCAAAATCAGCTCCTGTTGGAAGTGTTGGCTGGTGTCCCTTTCCCCTCCCTCAGCCACTCTGGTTTAGGCTTGTTCCTTTCCTTCCCATGTATTCTTCACTGCTCTGCAGAACCAAGAAGAAAGGGCAGCCATCAAAATGCCCATTGGGTGATGCAAACACAGACTTCCCGAAGCTTGGTGGGAGAGGATGGGTCCGGGGGGGCCACAGAAAACAAGGTAGAAGGGGCAAGTCCGACTGAAGGACGCCCACTGAGGACCTGAGTCCATGAGACAAAGCCCTGATGCAAAAGAAGAGCTGACAGTCACGTGGAGGTATGGAGTCCTGGGAGACAGAGTTCATCTCACAATCGCTCTGAAGGCAGAATTGGTGGCAGAAGGATGACAACCAGATCTGCCCCACTGAGTCAGACGCTGCATCCCAGGAGGGATGGGGGTGGGGGAGGGCTCGTGACTCTGTGTCAGGGCAACGGCTGCTCATGAAATTCACTAGATCTCCATCTCTCTTGCTTATCTGACCCCATAATCCTACTAGAGTGCCAAGGTTCTGCTGAAACCAATAAAGAAGCCCTAATGATGATCTCAGATGTCAAGTGCTCCTCTGTGTTAATGATCTGCATCAAAGTACTCCCCAGATGAGAGAAGACACATTTCCCTTTGATTAAGAGTTGGAAGGATGACAGATTGGAGGCAGTTATGATGATGAAAAGAAAGGAAGAAGCCAGGTGACAACATCCCGTCACAAAGAAAAATCAACAATAAGGAATCAACAAATTATGTGTGATGTTGGCATCATGGCAGAAGCAACATTGGTACCACCTCTGGCATCTGTGGGCAGGACATGCCACCTGCCCTGCCTTGCCTGGGTGCTTACAGCACCCTTCACCTATCTTGGATGAAATACAACTTCTAGATGTGACATTGAGCAAGGAAACATGGCCTTCCATCACAATCCTTTTCATCTCATGATGAAAACAAAAATATGGGGCGCCTGAGTGGCTCAGTCGGTAAGCATCTGCCTTTGGCTCAGGTCATGATCCCGGAGACCTGGGATCGAGCCTGACATTGGGCTCCCTGCTCGGCAGGAAGTCTGCTTCTCCTTCTCTCACTCCCCCTGCTTGTTTTCCCTCTCTAGCTGTGTTTCCCTCTGTCGAATAAATAAATAAAATCTTTCTTTAAAAAAAAAAGAAAAAAAAATATGCGGCTCCTGGACCACAAGTGTGCCTGGTTTAAAGACGTCCCATGCCTTCTAGGTCAGTGATTATTTTCTCATCAGCAGGGCTGTATTTGCTTCCTGTGGCTTCCATCACCGGTGCCACAAACCAGGTGGCTTAAAACAGGAACAATTCATAGTCTTACGATTCTGGAAGTCAGAGACCCCAAATCCAAGTGACACAAGGTTTGTTCCCTTCTGAAAACTCCAAAGGAGAATCCACCCCTGGCCTCTTTCCCAGCTTTGGGGGCCTTGGACACCTAGATGCATCCCACGGCATTCTCCTGTGACATCACGCTGCCGCCCCTCAGTGCACGTGTGATTCTGTGTCCAAATTTCCCCTTGCCATGAGGTCATCAGTCAAACTGGACTAGGGCCCACTCTACTGACCTTTTTTTAATCTTTTTAAAAGATTTTATTTATTTATTTATTTGAGAGAGAGCACAAGCCAGGGGGTGTGGGAGAGGGGGAAGCAGGCTCCCCACTGAGCAGAGAGCCCGACAGGGGACTCGATCCCAGGACTCTGGGATCATGACCTAAACCGCAGGCAGACGCCTGACTGAGCCACCCAGGCGCCCCCGCTAATGACCTCATTTTAATTGAATGCCCTCTATAACAACTGTAGGTCTAATAAGCTGCATTTTGAGGTTATGGATGTTAGGCCTTCCCACATGTCTTTTTGGGAGGGCACAATTAAACCTGTAACAAAGGAATGGGTCCCTTTTGGTAAGCTAGAGGCATCCACGACCCAATGGTGGTCTGCATAACTGGCGTTTTATGGAGGTATTTTCTCAAATGCTGATTTAAATTTCACTTAGAAATACATAGAAAAACCCAAGAAAACATGCACTGACGTGTGAGGCACATCACCAGTGAACACCAGTGGCCAGTATGTGCTCCCAGAACAACAAGTTGGGTTTTTTGGTGTTTTTTGTTTTGTTTTGTTTTATCCCATTCCAGGAAAAGACCTCCTTGGACCACCTGTGTGCATACATTTAAACTTCTTAGTATTACTGATTTAAAACAATGGTTGCTCTACACGGGTCTTCTCTGAATTCAAGCCCCGTGTGTGACTATGTAAGTGTAAAAGCAGCAATATGAAACCCCTAAATGTTAAAGCCCAGGCAGGTTCCTGGAGCTTGACCACAAGGGGCCAGATGCCCCAGCTCAGGGAAAGCTCCCACTTCGCTCTGTGGTTAATCATGGGAGGGAACACATGGCATATGGTCAGGATGGCCCTGGGGAGAAAGGATGGCATTTCTATAAGGTTTAGGTGTCCTGTTAGTCAAGGTTCCTCAGGCTGCAAATGACAGAAATCTCAGTCTAATTGAAGCGAGAAGGGGACTTTTCATCTACTCCACAGTGCTGCTTCTTCTGTTCCTCACTGTATGATGTCCCTGTGCAATTTCTGGTGTGCATATGTTGGGGGTATCCTGCATTGGTTCACTCACACACATTCCAACATCCTCTAACCTGCTTCCCCGAACTACAGAAAATGGAAATCTAAAACTACATTTCCCAGATTCCTCTGTGGCTAAGGTCGCCAAGTAGTCTAGCTTCTTCCTTAATGAGGTAGCCACAGCATGGAAGGAGACTGGCTCCTTCAGCCAGCTGGCAGCAGAAGCACTTGGTCCTTCAGAATAGCCCTGGGCAGGTTCTGAGCCCAGGCCTCATGTTACAGGTGCTGTCCTGGGTGAAGCAGTTGTTTGATGGTTTCCATTAGCAGCCTTGACTGGTTTCTCCTGGCCACTGCTATTCCCAGCCAGGTAGCCTCTAAACCTAGTTTTCAAGACCTCCTGGAGATGCTGTGAACTATCAAAAATGACTCAAAGAAATTTCTCTTCTCCTTAAATTAAAGTGGATCCTGTTGTGAGCTACTGACAATGCAGGGAAACAACAGGACTCCAAGAGACAGTGCATACACTGATGAGTGCAGGCCCACCCTTTCAGCCACAGCTTTCTCTGAAAATGAAGAGAGAGTTTTGACTATCTCCCAGACAACCCTGGACTGACCTCTTCCACCACATTCTCTTGCTCAAAACAAATCATACACCAGCTCAGATCCAAGGGATGGGAAAACAAATCCTAGCTCTCGGTAAGAAAGGCTATAGAGGTATATTGCCCAGAAATAAAGTAAAGAACTGCAGGCGTTTTTCACAATTGAAGTAGCAGAGCTACTCACCAGATATGTGACAATAAGTAAGTTTTCCTCTCTGGGCCTCATGTCCTCATCCATAAAATAGGGGAAATAACACACACCTCACAAATGAGATTTGGGCGTAAGGTAAAGTCCTTAGCTGAGGGTTGGCACACGGTGAGAACTCCATGATCCTTGCCTACTTTTATTTTTCATAACTCCCTGAAGTGTTTACCACGGTACCGTTCATATGGTTCGTATAAGCTCAGGAAACATTTGTTGAACAGATTAACCATGCACCTGGCTTGAATGAGCAACTAGAACAATGAGATTTGAATGGTTCATCATGTTTCTAGCGCTAGCACAAGTGCACTCTTCTCACACTTGATCACGGGCCCATTGAAATCATCCAGTTCGAGCCTAAAATGTATCCTCCAGCTGTTCAAACACAGTCTGTCCTCTGTGCTCGGACGAGGGCAGAAGAACATAATTCATGTCCCTCGAAACAAGCTGACTGGCTTGGTCTTTTCAGAAGAGAATGTGCAGGAAGCTTGCTAATTAGGACATTTCAGACTCTCCTTTCCAAAAGATCAAATGTCGTCAAGAGTTATGCTAAGATATTGTTTGTTACTTTGTTTTGTTTATGTGGTAGATGGATTATACGAATGCACCACGCTTGATGCCCCCTTTCAGTGGTCTCACCCCACACTGACTCTGGGTTATGTAATTTCACTAGTTTTGGCCAACGGAATAGCCCGAATTTGATACAAACATACCCTGGAAAAGTGATTGCTTTTGACTACTTATTCTTTCTTTATGGAACCCTGTCATCAATATGAAAATATTCCCGAGTAAGCCTGCTGAGCAGATATTAGACATATGGGGAGGGCAGTTGAGTGATGCCAGCCAAGGCCATCTTAGACCCACCAGGCCCCAGCGACCACAAATATAGGAGAGAGACCAGTCAAGATCAGCCGTGCCTGCCTATATTAGCAAAATTACCCAGCCTGCACAGACTTAAAGAAGTCAATAAAGGGCACCTGGGTGGCTCAGTTGGTTAAGTGACTGCTTTTGGCTCAGGTCATGATCCTGGAGACCCTGGATCGAGTCCCACATTGGGATTCCTGCTCGAAGGGAAGCCTGCTTCTCCCTCTCACTTCCCCTGCTTGTGTTCCCTCTCTGGCTGTGTTTCTCTCTGTCAAATAAATATATAAAATCTTTTAAAAAAAAAGTCAATAAAAAGTTGTCATTTTTTCAAATTTTTTAAATTTTATTAACATATACTGTATTATTTGTTTCAGGGGTGCAGGTCCGTGAATCACCAGTTTTACACAAGTCACAGCACTCACCATAGCACATACCCTCCCCAGTGTCCATCACCCAGCCACCCTCTCCCCCCACTCCTCACCCCCCAGCAACTCTTACTTTGTTTCCTGAGATTAAGAGTCTCCTATGGTTTGTCTCCTTCCCTGGTCCCATTTTGTTTCATTTTTTCCCTTCTTACCTTCCACGACCCTCTACCCTGCCTCTCAAATTCCTCATATCAGAGAGACCATATAATAATTGTCTTTCTCTGACTGATTTATTTTGCTCAGTATTATACCCTCCAGTTCCATCTATGTCTTTGCAAATGGCAAGATTTTATCTCTTTTTGATGGTTACATAGTATTCCCATGTATGTATGTACGTATGTATACACACACACACACACACACACACACACACACACACACACCACATCTTTATCCATTCATCTGTTGACGGACATCTAGGCTCTTTCCATGGTTTGGCTATTGTAGACATTGCTGCTACAAACATTTGGGTGCAGGTGCCCCTTTGGATTACATTTGTACCTTTAGGGTAAATACTAGTATGATTGCTAGGTCACAGTGTAGCTCTATTTTCAACTTTTTTTTAAAAAAGATTTTACTTATTAGACAGAAACACAGCTAGAAAGGGAACACAAGCAAGGGGGGTGAGACAGGGAGAAGCAGGCTTCCTGCAGAGCAGGGAGCCCAATGCAAGACTCGATCCAGGGACTCTGAGATCATCACCTGAGCTGAAGGCAGATGCTTAACGACTGAGCCACCCAGGCGCCCTATTTTCAACTTCTTGAGGAACCTCCATACCGTCTTCCAGAGTGGCTGCAGCAGCTTGCATTCCCAGCAACAGTGTAGGCGGGTTCCCCTTTCCCCGCATCCTTGCCTACATCTGTCGTTTCCTGACTTGTTGTTAATTGCAGCCATTCTGACTGGTATGAAGTGGTATCTCACTGTGGTTTTGATTTGTATTTCCCTGATGCCGAGTGATGTTGAGCATTTTTTCATGTGTCTATTTACCATTTGTACGTCATCTTTGGAGAAATGTCTTCTGCCCATTTCTTGACTGGATTATAAAAAGTTGTCATTTTAAACCACTTAATTCTGGGATGATTTTTTTATGTGGCCGTAGTTAACTAATGGAAATCCATGCCATGATTTTCATTAACAGTCTTATCCTGAGCCTGTTTCTTTGTATCCAAGGAAAGAGAACGAGATCATAGATATATATTAGTAACCCAAGATAAGGATGTCCATTCTGAAATTAAGTATCCAGGCTACAAAGCTGGCTGAAACAACTGTGTTTCTTTCAGGCCCACAAGAGTAAGTGAGAGCTTGGAAAAGCCAAGTCACCATCTCACTATTAAACTCCTTTTAAGGGCACCTGGGTGGTTCAGTAAGTCCGTTAAGCATCTGCCTTCAGCTCAGGTCATGATCTCAGGGTCCTGGGATCGAGTTTCACAAGGGGCTCCCTGCTCAGTGGGGAGTCTGCTTCTCCCTCTACCTGCCACTCCCCTTGTTTGCACACTCTCTCTCTGTCAAATAAATAAATAACATCTTAAAAATAAATAAACGGCTTTTAAGTATGATTTACTCAGAGACAAGTGAGTGAAGGAACAGGGAATATTGGCTTGAGCTGGCATCGAGAACATTTGCTGGTCCTACTTGTAGATTGAATGTAGGACGGGGATGATGGCACTCAGCAGCGTGCCTCAATTTACCAGGCTGCTCCACAGGGAATGTTTGAGTTTCTTGTGACTAGGCGGCCCCAACATCTCTGCAGAGGAATTACTATTCAAAACATAAGTGATTTTAGGATTCTAATTATATGGTACCCATTCCACTCTCTATTATCTGACTAAGGGGTGGGAGCCACAGCATTCAAAAGCACCAAGTTACTGATACTAAAACAAAAGTCTGACATTGAATTCCATTAGGACAGGGAAAAATATATTGGCAATAAAATTACCTTTCTAATTATGTCTCATTCAGACAAACACTAGTTTACATTTCCTGAGTGCATGCCACCAGGGAAGGAATGCTTTGCCCACAGATGATCCATACAGTTACTAATCTCTAGGTGCATACTTGAGAACTGACTGCCGGTCAGGTTCTCCAAGGCAGCATCTCAGTTAAGCATGAGCGGCCTCCCGCCTCTTCATTCCCATGTCTATGTCTTCCCAGATTCCCCTTCGCCCACCGGGCTCCCATGTCTCATGAAGCTCAAACAGCTCTGACCCTAGCCTTCCATTTTATGTCTCTACATCTGTGGCACCTAGCAATAAAACACAGAGATCCTGGTTCCTCTGTGGACACCCACAGGCTAAAAAGAAAAGATTCTCTCTTCCTGAGGGACCAGTTAGAATTTTCATATTCTCTAAATTAAATGTAAATTTCTGGAATAAATAATTTGCTTAGATCTTTCACAACATCCCAGGGGATCTATTTCCAGTTACTTCATGGAGTAGTATTAAATACATACAACTAAATTAAAGTACAAATAATATGCAGTAATACATGAGTAGAGGTCACATTTTCTCCCTCTGCCTCTCTCCCTGAAGATCTCAGCTTAAATGCTGTGTTCAAAGAGGAAACATTTGAACCCTTATCTAAACTGGGTCTTAATGCATCTTTAAGACTAGCATTGAAACTCCTAATTATTTGTTTACTTACATACTTACTACCTGCCCACTAACATACAAAATCCTTGAAGGCAAAGATCACTGCTTTTGATCTCACCGTGGTTTCCCATAGTCTAGCACAGTGCTTGCCACATTATAGATGCTCAATAAATAACGGGAAAGTGACAATTAAGATACTTCCTGAGGACCAATTATGATTCATTATAAGGCTTCAAACAAAGTGATTCTGAGGCTGGAGGAGTTCCATGATCAATGACAAAGGTAGCCTTGGTTCGCAAAGCAGGTTTCTTGATCTCAACACTACTGGCACCGGAACTGGATGACTCTTTGTTGCACGGGGGTGGGGGGGCACATCCTGTGCGTGGCAGGAAGTGTGGCAACATGGCTGGATACCAGCTTCCAGTAGCACTACCACCCCTATGCACCAAGCCACACCAGCCATGACAGTCAGTAATACCACCACATACTGCCCCATGCTTCTCGGTGGGGCAAAAATGCTCTCCTCCCTTCCCAGCTGAGAACCACTCACCTGAAGGCCGATGGTGGGCTGGGTATTATTTTTGGAGCTGCATATTTGCCAGAATGACTAGAGAACACCATGAGGGGACTAGAGTACCAAGAGAGGACCTGGAGTACATTTTAGATCCCATTTAAAGATTTTGAAAACCCTGTTCTTAGAATCCTACAACTTCTACGAGTCTGAAAGGGTAGAACTTAGCTTTAGGAAAGTGTTGCATTTTTTTTTAAGTGTTGCATATTTACTAACGTTAAAAACATTTTGAGTTAGGAGTGCCGTTGTATGTCTGAAGCCAGGTTTTAATTTGCTTCTTTCCCCAAATTACACCCTCCCTTTCCCTCTACTTACTAATTCCTTCAGGAAGCAAATACTCTGAGGGTCACCACCTACAAGTGGGAAATCATTTACGTTTGCTTTGTGATGAGCTGGATGGAACCATATTAAAAAAAAAAAAGAGTCTATTTCATTAAAGCTTAATACCCAGTTTTCAAAACAGAGATAATAATACTCAACCTCCTGTCCTTCTCATGGCTGAGTGGAAAAGAGGAGAACCTGCCGGCCGAAGTGCTTTGTAAACAGTAAAGTGATCTGCAAATATCGGCCATTTCCTTCTTTGGGCTTCTGTGGCCCCCAGGCACGCCTTCCTCAGTATTGATCACCAGGCACTTCGTTGTCTGATCATGGGCCCCACTATATCCTGAGTCCCTCCGGGGCAGGATCACTGTTCTGTCCCTCTCTGTCCCTACAGCTCAGGGTGCTGCATGTATGCATGTGGGGTGCATGGTGGATTCATTATTGCCCCCATCCGCCCAGCATCCTCTCCCCGTCCTCATGGTGACAATGATCTAGGTGGGACCATCCTTCAATGTGCACACACTCCCACAGTCAGTGGGGAAAAGAGCCCACTGACCTAAGATATGCCGGTCAGACTCTTCTAAGAACTTCTTTCCAAATCTAAGAACTTCTTTCCAAATCTTGACCAAAGAGACATAAAGAGAGAAAATAGTTGGAGCCAATTTATTCCACCATAGTATCTTTTTTTTAAGGTTTCATTTATTTATTTGTCAGAGATATTTAGAGCACAAGCAGGGGGAGCAGCAGGCAGAGGCAGAAGGAGAAGCAGGCTCCCCAATGAGCAGGGAGCCCGATGCGGGACTCAATCCCAGGAACCTGGGATCATGACCTGAGCCAAAGGCAGATACTTAACCAACTAAGCCACCCAGGCATCCCATGAGCCATCAGGCATCCCAACCACAGTATTCTAAAGCAACTTCTCTTTAATGCCCAAGACCTAACTCTCCCTTGCTTTCCTCTTGCCTGTCTTCCCCAAGATATAGTTCTCCAGCTTTTCCTAATGTCAACCCTGTTTGGCTCTACCCAATGTTTCCCTTGTTATGTTTTTTTTTTTAAACTAACACCTTCTTTCATGAAGATAGAAGATTTTTCTTTTCTTTTTAATTTTTTATTTAAATTCAGTTTAGGGGGGCACCTGGGTGGCTCAGTTGGTTAAGCAACTGCCTTGGGCTCAGGTCATGATCCCGGAGACCCGGAATTGAGTCCCACATCAGGCTCCCTGCTCAGCGGGAAGCCTGCTTCTCCCTCTCTCACTCCCCCTGCTTGTGTTCCCTCTCTGGCTGTGTTTCTCTCTGTCAAATAAATAAATAAAATCTTAAAAAAAAAATAAATTCCGTTTAGGTAACATATAGTGTATTATTATCTCCAGGGGTAGAATTTAGTGATTCATCAGTTGTGTATTACACCCAGTGTTAATTACATCAAGTGTCCTCCTTACTGCCCATCACCCCGTTACCCCATCTCCTTCAGCAACCCTGTTTGTTTCCTACAGTTAAGAGTCTCTTTTGGTTTGCCTCTCTCTCCGTTTTCATCTTATTTTATTTTTCCTTCCCTTGTTATGTTAATCAGAGCTCTCATCTTTGTTGCTGAGGACCCAAAAAAACCCCTACTGGAGTCCTCACCTCTAACCTTCTGTCCATGATTCTGCTACTATTTCAGATTCCTTCACCATCCCATGGTCCACCAACCATGAGAGCAGCATAAACTCTTGTTTATTATCATTTAAAATGTAGACGATTGAAGCAAATACATAGTATCTAAAAATGTGGCATAAAGTTTCTGTGGTGTGAAAATAAATTCCCAAATTTCCCTTGAGCCCTGAATGTACATATCTGTGGAAATTATACCAGTTTGATAGAGACTATTCTGTTCAACCATGACCCATCCTATGAGATGCTCCCTTCCTTCAGAGTACCGCAACGGACAGGAATCCAGTTTTTCCCGAACCTCAGTTCCAACCATACCCAGATCTTTGTATGTAAATACTGAAAGCATAAATTTCACTGTTTCGGAAACTTCCCTAAAATTCTGCCTATGGGTTTTACAGACGGCACAGGTCTCTGAGGAGGTGACCTTTCACTATTAATACCTAGACTCACGCTTATCCGAGGAACAGCATTGAAATCTATGTGTCACCCTCTGTCTGAGCAGGAAAGGGGACTGTAGGGGCCTTGTGACTGATGGGATTGCCTCTGTGCCTGGAGACGCCTACAGGTTAAATTTTATTTATTTATTTATCTTATTTATTTAAAAGATCAAAATCAACACGGCAGAACGGGAAGTGGGCTCGCGCGAGTTCTACAAGAAGCCACAAGCTTCAGACCTCCCGGTTTCACAGTTTGCATCGGAGAACCGAGCGTAAGCGCTGCCCTCCGGATTGCAGGGGCGGATGGGTGATGCCAGACGTGGATTACTGCAAGGGATAAACTGAGACTCCTTTGAATAATCCCCTTACCCTGTAGCTTCCTAATTGGATGAACTAACCTCTTCAGCGTCCATTTAAGTATTTCTTTCTCCCAGGCCCCCGTAAGAAGTGGAAATCTGACAGCATGAATAGACTTAAACATATCTCTGGGGTGATTTTCTTCAACTAAAAACTTTGCCTCTTGGTCCTCGCTCTAATGTCAGAGTTTCTTCTCTGCTTGCCACAACGCTGGGACCCTTCGGTTCTTGTTCCCACACGGGGTCACCTTTCAAAAGATACTATGAAAAAACCCCATGCTCGGGGCGCCACTTAGAGCCACAGTCAGCATCTGTGAACCTGAGAGCCAAGCATCCTTCTAGCGCCTCAGTTTGTGTGAGTGAAAGGCAAGATAGCCCCTAGAGCTGTCGACAGGCTGGCGCTCCTGGCAGGACCTTGAAGTCAGCTGCAGCTAGAAAGCCCCAGACCCCTGCTCTAGTAGAGACCACCAGGCCCATGCCCTGAGCACGGTGTTGGCTTCAGAAAGCACACAGGGCGATAGAAAGTGCTAGAAAAGGGAGAGATCCTCTTCTGATGTATCGCTGTCATGACTGTGTATCAGTTACCTGATTCCCAAGGTCTCCTTCCCAAAACAAGCTGACAAGCCATCCCTCCCTACCTATTCATCGGGAGCCTGAGCCGTTTTCCCTGCTGGGGTCTCTGCTCCAGACCACACTTCCCCATCCGAGGCCGGTCTAGAGAATGACCCGGTCTGGGCAGCTCAAACAGCCAATCTACTCATACTAAATTAGCCCGATGTTGCTGGAAGTTAATCAGAAAGCATAATCAACCAGCGGAGAGGAGTTTTCTAGACATTCTAGAAAAGAAAATCACACTACCCAGAGGGCCATCGCAGGGCATCTCAGATCCTGGCAGGAACCTGTTCCACCTCCCAGACCCCAGGCCTGCCTCCCGCCAGCCACCCCATGTCCTGCTGCTGCTCTCCCCCGTGTGTGCCAAGGGGGATACGCAGTTTGGGCAAATAGGCTTTCAAGTTCCTTAAACACAAAGAAGAGAAAGAAAGGCAGAAGAGGAAAGGTAAGGAGAGGGGAAGGAAGGGCAAGGAAGCAGGGGAGAAAGGAGTGAGAGTATAGCAAAGGATGAGAGGTGGAGTGGAGGGCAGAGCAAAAGGAAAGCAAAAGGAAAAAGGAAGAGGAGGGAAGAGCGCAGAAAGGGCAGGCCAGAGGATCAAGCTAGCATTTGACTTCTGCCAGGCCTCAGGCAAACACTGGCTTAGACAGGACCATTTGTGGCTTATTTACTAAGCCAGAGTCTTGCTTCTTCCTTCCTAGAGAGGGACCTTTGGAAAGGGTGCACTTGGGACTCAGCCTGGTTTAAAACAAGCTTTACCTTCAAATCCAGGCCTGGGTCCAGGGAGAAGGGTCTCATACCTCCACAGAGGGAGAGCCCGCGGGGCATGCAAAGTCCCTGCCTTTTAGCACTCAGCCTTCCAGGAGAGGGCCTTGCTGCCAACAAAGCTCTCTTACTGTTTTCCCAAGCATTTGCTCACCCCTTAATAAGTAATGATATGAGGTCTTTGGGGGGAAGGAGGAGAGAACAGCCAATAGGAGATTTAATTTGATGTAATCAACCCCTCTTAGCATGCGGAGTCACACAGGACGAGTAAAAGAATTAATCTCTACCAGAAAGAATGGCCTCTTCGGTGTTATGAATCTAATCACTCACGAGGCTGAGTCGGCACTTTGGGTTTAGCTGGAGCTCTCCGGAACAAAAGCCCCAAGATCAGGTTTCCAGTCTGCATACTACATGGCACTGAACTAGGGGGTCTGCAGAGTACAAGGGGAATGGAATGCAAACAGAGGAGCCCGGCCTCTCTGAGGCAACCCCAAAATGCTCAGAGAGACAGTGGGCCTCTAGGCTGCCCAGGTGAGTCAGTCCATCCTCCAGAAGGGTCTGTCACACCTGCCAATCATGTCTGGCACCCCTATTATACTTGGGACTGTGTTTGCTCTGTGCATACTGTTTTATAATCCTCAGAGGTAGAATTTCATAGCCCAGCAATGCTTTTGCCTTTGACATTCTCCTAAGCAGGATTTATTGCTTCCAAGACAGATGTGACTTGAATCGATGATGCCTTTTAAGCAGCTACTCTCGAAAGCGGCCTCTGGGTTCTCTGGAATACTTTGTGTCTGACTTCATTCAACTCGCAGGCTGATGTCAGAGCATTTCATCATAATCTAATGCTATTAAGACTCCTCTGGGTGTGGAAGTGAGCAGGCTATTACACCAACCAAGTTAAGGGATGTGGTTACCCTTCTGGAGAAGATTCCGTCCTCCAGTATACGAATCTATCCTGCATCTATTAATATCACCAAGTGCAGCTGAAGGGAAGGAGGCACACAGAAGTTATATTCACATTCTGTTGACCTCCCATTTATTGATGAACTTAGAATATGAAATAAGTACATTCATTCGTGTTTGCGATGGAGATAAGCAATGTCAAACCATGAATGGAAAATCACCGAATTCCCCAAAATGCTCCATAATGGATCTCCTCAGAAATTGCGTGTCTCTAGCTGTCTTCTTCAAAACTGAAAACCACATATCACCCCTGACTGTACCTAAAATCTTGCGGTTCCTTAGCATTTTATAAGTTTGGCAATGCTAATCTTATGGAGATGCTCGGAACCTAGGGGTATTAGGAAATGGGATTCTAATTGACTTCAGCCACAGACCTAGAGATAACCACAAATAACATTTCAAAAAGTTAGCGGTTTGGAGAGAAAAGAAATGAGGGTGGTATTTTTAGACCAAACTAATCGCAATTGACCTCATCCTATATTAGTCTGAAAGACAAGAGGGAAGAGTCTTTAAACAAAAGTAGGCAAAAGAAATGAAAAGTCCAGATACCATACACTTCTTCTACCTGAACTTCCATTTTCTTCTCCCTCAGAAAGATGATTTAGCCCACCCTCCTTTAGGAGGTGTGATTTGAGGGAATATCCATCATACCCTGATCCACTTTATCTGGCTAAGTGAGAAAATTCTAGCAGGCATTGACTAGGGATCAGGAGAGAATGAGATAATAACACGATCCTCTACAGTAATCACATTATAGTCTAGTCTCATTAAATAAAAAGGGGAAGGGTGGTCAACACCATGAACAATAAAAATTGTCAAATGAATCCAACATTCAGTGGGGGGGTAACGTTTTCCTTAAGCAGTACTGAACGTTACTGAAATCCTGTCCTAGATGCAAGTAAAGGAGAGGGGGAAAAAATGAATGGTTTTTTATTTCCTTAGATTTTGCAAACTACAGTTCTCACAATATCTCTGGAGAATCATTAGGCTAGTTCCCTTGGCTGGGGTGTGAGCTATAGGGTTGGGTCAAGGCACTGAGGAAAGCGAATCCTTTCAAGAATGATTTGCTGTCTTTTATTTGGTAAACTGTTCTAAATTTCCCTCTTTTTTTTTTTTCTCTGAATCTTAAAGTTGGCTGTTAGAGCTTCAGAATATTTTCCTTTTCCACCAGACAGGCTCAGGGAGAAAGGAAAAGTGGAATGGGCTGCTTATAATCAAGGGGAGAAGGGAGAAAAGCGACTAAAAATGAAAGGCTTTGCATAATTTGGGTTGTCCGAACATAGGGGCTCAAAAATCCCATGGGACAGCCTCAAGCATTGACAGGTGAGAAATGCACCAAGCCTTGCCAGTGAAAAGTCTTATTGGTATCAGAGACGGGCTCCAGGATTGATTTAGGAAAATAAAACATAAAACACCACCATGGCAGAAACAGAAGACAAGAAACCCACGTTCAAAATCTTCTAAGAGAGCAGGACACAGGAAACCAGCAGCGGCTCTGACCTCAATGTTGTCCATCAGAAAACCAGCCCAGGAGGAAAGCTCCAGGGCAAACATACAAAATCACCAAAGCCAAAGAACATTTTCGGAAACACTGCTAGATACTGACGAGGTAGAAGTGACAATAAAATCTAGCTCATCTTGGCTTCACTAACATAGAAAACTATCAATTCTCCTACAACACCTGGTGTTTGCCTACCAACATATCTGGAGAGACCCACCAACAAAGCCAGAAGGAGCACACAGATTACCTTTAAATATTTCAATAAAATAGTGCACAAGGAGAAACCTTGAAGAAGAATCTCAACAAAAGCGAACAATGAGCTAAATGCCTTTTATAATTAATTCACCGCAAGCATTAAACACACACACACACACACCCTAATGCTGATTCTCTTACTGGTGGTGCATCAAATGTACCAAAATATTCATTAGCTGCTCAGCAATGCTGTTTGGGATACATACTGCTCCACTCCAGAGCCTTCGCCAGCTTTGATGCCTGCCAAGTCTGTATGTAAATGGATTTTTCACTTTTCCAAGGCTAATGAGAGATCTGTTCAAGTCTCAGAAACAACACATATATTATCCTTAAGCCTTATTACTTTGAAAACGGAGCTATTTCAATACTAGATTCCAAATAGTTCCTAATCAGAAATCCTACCCCCAGTATACCAGAATGTCTGCTGCATGGTTATTCATCACAAAGCTGGTTTCCAGGAAGTGAGGCAGTAGAACATTTTTGCACAACTTCTACCAAAAACAACACACAGACACACACACACACGCAATATACCACAGACTCTACGTAGAATTTCCTTGTCAATCTCTGTACCTGAGCATCCATCAAGAGGTGCCTCATGAGTATCATGGAACTCTTCAGAGTCTCCTTCTCAGTGGGTAGAAAGGGGTCTTTATCTTCTTCCAGCGCCTTCGACTTGGTGACAATAAAATGGGATATCTGGTCATTTAGGGTGTGCAATGATTGCACAGCTACAAAAAAGAGAAAGAAGGAGAGAGTGATCAGGACAGGTAACGTTCGAAGAAAAGTCGGCCAGTACTTTTAAAGGGAGAGGTAGGGGTGTGCATAAAGGTACAACTCATGGACGGCATTGAGAAGCCAGGATATTCACGAAGCTCTTCAACACACGTGTTTGACAGCGAACACATGTTCAGTGAGCACTCTTCAGATAGCAAACCTATATGGAGTGCTCGGGCATATAAGGTGGCAAGGGCAGACAGAAGGCCTACCCTCATGGAGTGCCCACTCCTGCTGAGAAAACTGAAAAGAAACAAGTTGGGGAATTCTTCCATGAAGATGACTTTGTGTGAATTACAGAGATTAACAGGCCATGAGGGGACAGCCCTTGAGTAGATTTACATTTATGGTAATGTACTTGGCTACTTTACCTCTAAGCAGATGGCCTCCATCATTAAAGTATATGAAGGGACGAAGGCCCTGTTTTCCAGCCAGTGCCACATGTGTGCTGGGAGGATTATTATTTCTCTGTAATTCACATAGCACTTGCCATCTGACCTGTTATAAATTTTAAGATTTCACTTATTTATTATGCGTGTTGTCTCTTCCTCTACTTTCTCGACAGTGCACTCAGTAAGAGCAGAGATTTTCTTTTTTAATCTTTATGGTTATATCCCCAACAATTAGGGCAGGTACTAGCGAACAGGAGGTGCTCAATGAATATTACTGAATTAATTACCTTATTTTTCTTAATTCAAATTTCTTTCCTTATAGAATTTCTGTAAATTTCAGGTAAATCTATCCTCTCAAACCAAGAATAAATAAAGCCTAGGCATTCTCAGGAAAACCACTGTATTAACCACAATTCTGAAGATGAACATAACCATCAAAAAACTAGTACACAATAGAATAACTCTGAGCACTTTTGTTTCTGACTAGGAGGGAGTAAGAGGGTTCACATTACTCCCTTGTCATAAATAACCAGAAAACTGATACCTTCCAAACAAATATTTTTAGACTTTGAACAACAGAGCATAATACTGTGATCATTTAGAAAAGGGGAGAGAAAAGAAGTTGAGGCCAATCATCACCAGGCATTCTGCAAAAAAGGAATGGCCACACTTCAGCATAGGAAGAGGAACCCCAGGACATCCCGGTGAATTGAGAGGACAGAGAGACACTGGGAAGGTTACCTTTGCTACAGTCCGCAAGGCAAAGAAGTGAAGAGGAGGGGGGTTTCACAGAAATCTCCAGGAATCTGCAAAGGGGTCCCTTTCAGTTGTTGGCTGAATGTCAATCCTGTGTGTGAGTAGGATGAAACACTACGTGACTTGGCAAGAAAAAAATTCCAGAAGAGAAGAGTTGTAATCTGGGCAGCTGTAAGCCAAACAATTCCAACATATCTCACCGGGCAAGCTCACCAGCCGACGTGGATGGGCTTTGCTGGAATTCAGGGCACATTCAGTAAAGACTCCAGAAAGATCAGGCTTTAGAAATGAAGCTAAGCGATCCATAGGATAAAGGCTATTCTAGGCCTATCCAAAAATAGTTTAAGAGTAAGCCTTGAAAGAATCAAACTGATCTGCAAGTAACTAAAATACCTGCCAGGGGGAAAAATGGAGAGTCTTTTGTGTGTAGATGTATGACAAAATCTAGCACCCAAAAATGCAAAATTCATAATGCTCAGTATTCAATAAAAGAATTACCAGACAAGTAAAGAAGAAAGTATGACTCATAATCTAGAGAAAGATCAGTGTATAGAAACAGACCCAGAAATAACAAGTGATAGTATTAGCAAACATGGCTATTAAAACAGCTGTTTATGGATATATTCTGCGTGTTCAAAGTTGTGAAATAAAACAAGATTATAATGAGAAGAAAAACAGAATATTTAAATAAGAACCAAATGGAGCTTCTAGGAGTGAAATATGCAATAGCTGGAATGAAATTTTTGCTGAATGAGATTAACAGATTAAACAAGGCAGATGAAAAGACTGGTGAACTCGAACTTATTGTAATAAAACTCTCTAGAATGAATGAACAGAGCCTCTTTGACAATATGAAGCCATCTGACAAACATGCACTTGGAGTCTGGGGGTGGGGTGGGGGCAGGGACAGAAGTCATATTTGAAAAAATAACAAACAATGTTTTCCAAATTTGATAAAACCATAAACATACAAATATAAGAATCTCAATATACCCCAAATAGGACAAACACAAAGAAGGCACCAAGACATATTATAATCCAATTGCTAAATGCACACACACACACACACACACACACACACACACAGTGAGAAAAAGAAAATCTTAAAATCAGCCAGAGAAAAAAGGCATATTGTATTCAGAGGGACAAAGGTAAGAATGATGTCAGACTTGTCATAAGAATTTATGCAAATCAGAAGATAATCTGTGCATCTTTAAAATACCAAATGAGGGGCACCTGAGTGGCTCAGTTAGTTGGGTGACTGCCTTCAGCTCAGGTCACGATCCTGGAGACCCAGGATTGAGCCCCGCATGAGGCTCCTTGCCTGGTGGGAAGCCTGCTTCTCCCTCTCTCACTCCCCCTGCTTGTGTTCCCTCTCTAGCTGTTCTGTCAAATAAAGAAATAAAATCTTTAAAAAATAAAATAAAATAAAATACCAAAAGAAAAAGATACTTGTCAACCTAGAATTCTATAACCAACAATATCTTTCAGTAATCAAGGTAAAAATGACTTTTTTTAGATAAGTAAAAGTTGAGAGAACTGACCACCTCTACAGTAGACTTTCATTAAAAGAAATGTTAAAGGAATTTCTTTAGGCAGAAGGAAAATGGCATTAGAGAGAAATATTTATTTGCAAAAATGTAAAAAAGAATGCTTGAAAGGAGTAACATGTAACATAAACACATTTTCTTTCTCACCTTTTAATTCTTTTAAATGATAATAGATGGTTGAAAGCAAAACAATAATGTACTGTGGGGTTGAGAGCATATATAAAAGTAAGACATATGACAGCACAAAGAATGAGAATATTCACAAACACATAAAGTGCTGTATCATTTGGAGGTGGTCTGTATTGTTAGGTATGCATATTGTAAATCCTACTGTAAGTACTACAAATAATAAATAATACATAAATAAATTATGGTTTTTGAACTATGGAGAATCAAACTTGGAAAACAGAGCCCAGTGTTGTAACTATAAGCCATAAGCCACGGAATAGAAAGAATACAAGATATGACATCAGAGCAGCTACTCACTGCACAGGAAGACTCTCAGATCCTGTCCTGGACTCGGGGAGGACCTTGGCCCAGGCAGAGAAAGAGGAACAAGAAAGTAGGGGGCCTGATCACTGCCTCCCCTGAATCTTCGTTTTCCAAAGGAGAGGGTTAGAAGCACCCAGATAGATTTGGAGATTTGAAAGCTGAAGTGACGTAACATCTTATATCCTGCTCTAGGCATCTGGGCGGGGGAGTGTACGTGTCAATATGAGACACCTGGGATTGGCACAGAAATGATAACCACGTGGCCTTCTATGCCAGAGAGGATGTGAGAGAGCTGCCTTACCACCATCATCCTCCAACCTCCAGTCTTTTCTAGCACCCTGCGGGATGAAGGCATTTCCACTGAGTCCTGAAGTGTCCAAGGGAGATTCAGGGAGTATATACACATCCCCAAGACAGGACAGCACATAAGCCTCCTGAGAACCCAAAAAGAAGGGAAATAGGGTAAAGAGGGCAATTAGAATTTATTTGAGGGGCGCCTGGGTGGCTCAGTTGGTTAAGCAACTGCCTTCGGCTCAGGTCATGATCCCGTCGACCCGGGATCGAGTCCCACATCGGGCTCCCTGCTCAGCAGGAGGCCTGCTTCTCCCTCTCTCACTCCCCCTGCTTGGGTTCCCTCTCTCAGCTGTGTTTCTCTCTGTCAAATAAATAAAATCTAAAAAAAAAAAGAATTTATTTGAGCTCTACCCAGAAAAGATACTGAATTTTCAACCAGAGGTGACTGAGTTACCATCAGTGGAAATGTGGGCTCTAGATCGAAGCTGGGTTCTATTGTAGAAAGTTAAAAAGAATAATAACAAATGACATTTCAGTATGATTGTAAATTTTAAACCCTCTATATTTCTTGCCAACAGGGAAGTAGGGGCACAGGTAAGGAGAGCAACTGAGCAGGTATCCAAGTAACCCACCAGAGTTAAGGACCAATCTCTGAATGACTTGTGCTGCATTTTCCACTACCATCCTGCCTTCCCTCCTCTTCCCTCCCAATACATGAACATAAGACTATTTCCCTAAGTCATTCTGAGGATACCTTAGCTCCCAAACCCTTTGCTTTATAGACATAGGCATGGCTATCCACAAAACTCGTTACATCCCTTCTTGGAAAGGAGAGATTACTGTCATTCCTTTCCATTTCAACTAGGCCAGTGAACTTTGGGTTCTCAAAATGCATCTATTACAGCTCTCTCTAATTCTTGTTGCAGAAAACTGAGAGTCTAAAATATGCTCTAAACTTCACTTTGTTCTAAATTCAAAGGACAAACTGAAAGAGGTAAGCACTCCCACCTCTGCTCCGAGAATAGACACTTCCATTGAAGAACTTACCTACCATATAGTATTACAATTGCTTAAAAACCCATCTGCAGTAGATTTAAAGATTAGTTCCAAAACTCCTCTCTGACCCTATTCCTACAGATCTCTCACTAGTGACCCTCTTTGGTGGAGAAACATACTTCCTGCTTTAAATAACATCAGTTTTTTTTCAAGTGACTTGCTTTAGACAACTAGATGTGAGTAGACATGAGCTATGCCATGTCCAAGAAGAGCACTACGAGCAGTTTTGTGGTTCTACTATTACTCCTTTCCCTTCGTCATGAGAAAAGCTCAGATCCCAGATTATAGAAAACATGTAAGTGAAAAGCAAGCGTTTACTACTGAGAAACACCAAAATTGGGGGGGTGGGGGCATTTGTTACTGGAGCATAGCCTAGCGAATGCTGTTTCATAGTCTCTGTACTAGACGGTGATATCCCTAAAGGCAAAAACAGAATCTGTTCACTATTTATCAGGGATGTTTAGCAAAAGAAAGTCGCTCAGGAAATGTGTATTGAATGAATAAATACAGCTGGTTTGATAGTACAGATCCTAAAGCCAGTTGGCTTGGGTCTCAATCCTGTCTGCCCCTCTGATATGTTATAATAATGATGACAACAATTATGGTTTATTGAGTGCCTATCACATCAGGGGCTTTGAAAACCTTTGTGCAGAAGAATGAGTCACAAATAATGTGGACCCTCAGGTCAGAAGGCTGAATCATCCCCAGCTCTGACATTTACTAAGTAGGTGAATTTGAACAAGTTACTTTGTCTCCCACAATGCTCAGCATATTGTAAGTTCCCAGTGCATGTTGGCTGCTGTTACTGTTAAAGATCTATTAGAGAGATGAGGAATCTGAAGCTCAGAGAGGCTTGCACAGCACAGAGGAGACCCAAGGTCATCACTCTCCAACGCCTGCTCTCACCATCTTGCCATGATATCATACTTTGGATCCTGAATAATGTCATTAGAGACAACCCCACAAGTGAGGTGTTATTCCACTAATACCAGCCAAATGGGGCACAATAAAAGTGAGGGCAGGGAACTTCCACATCTAGACTTTTCTTTAAGCAAACATGAAACAAGCAGACGGCAGAGTGCCTGACACGTGGTAAATATTTCATGGCTACAAATGGCTATGATTGGCGCACCCTTCTTGGGTGCTTCCTTACCTACATTCCCTGCCCCTCTTCTCTCCATCACACGGTTCCTGCACTGGTAATAATACTTAGCGGTAGTAGGAATAGTACAATGCCCATCTACGGGCGACTATTTGCCAAGCACTGTGTCCATGTTTAACAGTCACTGCCCCAATTAATCACCGTGACAATTCTACTGAAGTGCTATTATTCTCACTCCTAGTTTACCAATGAAGGAACTCTGATGAAGTGACTCACCCAAGATTCTGTAGCTACTGGGTGCCGGAAGAGCCTGTGCTCCTAATCCCACGCTGCACGCCGTCTGCTGCCCCATCCCTGTCCCACTGCTCCTCTAGGGCTAACCCAGCTGCCTGTCTGGCCCCCCACATCCTCCCACCCATGCCACTGTCACCTCTTCCCCTAGGACATAGCCAAGGGGCCCCTGCTGATGTATTAGTACCTGGGTACCACACAAAGCAAGCCTCGAAGTTCAGTGACAGCTGGGGCAGGGACAGTCACCTGGTAAGCCCCTCTACTTTCAGGGTGAAGAAATGGTCCAGTAAGATCACCCAGCTCCCTGAAGATGCTGCGGCAGTTTGACAGTATTGGCTCTGAAGCATGTCAGCCTGGGTCTCAGTGCTGTCGGCCCCTCCAATTGCATAAGCTTGGATGAGGTCCTGGACCCCTCCTTGTTCCCATCTGTAAATGGGGACAATAACAGGAACTCCTACACAGAGCTATCTGTGAATTAAATGAGACAGTTTGCATAAAGCACATGACACCGTGTCTGTCACGTGATAATTATGTATCAAGCTTTAATTATTACAAATAGTATCCCATGCTTTATACCTCAAGTCTTTAACTTGCTGATGTTAACTGGTTCTATGTTTATAACTGAGGATAATCATTAACTTCTTGTTACATAAATCAGCCAAGATGGTCTGGATGGTTTATTTCTTCCCTAAAGGCTGAGACCCATGAACTCAAAAGCCAGCAGGTGCTGAACTCAAATTCTGACACATCCACTTGTGTTAAATATAGCCCCAATAGGCAGATCTGTAGCTATTTAGAGCCTGTCTGCTTTGCATGCCCCACAAGACTGCACCCACTATCTGCTGGCCATAGATAAGGCAAGCCCCAGAACATAAAGGTCCTAAAGTCACCGCTGCTCTCTGACCCACACCATCCCCATCGTGCTGCTAGGTGACACCACCTAGATGCAGAAGTCTCCACTAACATCTCCTTCTCCTCTGGCAGGTCCCTTGTCCTCCTCTTCTGTGCTTGATGGGAGGGAAGATCACCTCCTGTGAGGGACTTCCTGGCCCCCCAAACCTATCAAAGCCTAGCCCAATAACCGTGGGTGTGCTACTGCCACCTAGTGGTCACATCTTTTTCCTGGCTGAGCCCGCTAACCCCTTCAAACCCTCTATATTTCATTTTGTGATCCCAGTTATAAATACACGATGAAAATTAATAACTGCAAGTTGATTGATTGGAAATAAAGACAACAGGAAAGAATATCCTCCCCCTTGAATCTGCATGTGGACCTCATCTTCAAGACAGGTCATCCTGTGTTTTTCGGCTGGTGGAACAGGTATGTTATGTGTGTCTGATTAGCATTGATTTCCATTGTGTTCTCATAAAAGAAATGGTCTCTCCTTTTCCTGGAAACAAGATCCCTACTTGTAGTTCACATAGGGCTTGTCCTCTTCTGAGGTCCTGGAGGATCCAAGCTTTTCATTTCCCCAGCAACAGGGAAGGCACATGACCTAAATGTGCCCAATCAGATTTAATCCCAGGACCATCTGATACAATTATTAAGAAAGAGGTAGAGGGCGCCTGGGTGGCTCAGTGGTTAAAGCCTCTGCCTTCTGCTCAGGTCATGATCTCAGGGTCCTGAGATCGAGGCCCGCATCGGGCTCTCTGCTCGGCAGAGAGCCTGCTTCCTCCTCTCACTCTGCCTGCCTCTCTGCCTACTTGTGATCTCTCTCTGTCAAATAAATAAATAAATAAAATCTTAAAAAAAAAAAAAAGAAAGAGATAGAGTCTCTTCTTCTGTTGTGATTGCTACACTGTGAGAAGTACTGTACGAAGAAGCTGGAGGTCTCCTCATTGAGGAGCCCCCCACTCACCCACCCACCTGAGAATAAAATCACCTGTGCAAAGAGACAATTATTCCTGACCAATAGGGAAGAGATTCCTGACCGTATCATGACAGCATAGGGATTCAGCCACAGACTTCTCCTTTACATGGGTCAGCAACTTCCCTTCTTTGCACTAGCCCCTCGGCGTTGAGTTTCTGTCATTTGCTATCAAGGAGTCCTGATTACTATAAAGAAGCCTGTACTTCTCTTATTGCAATAGTTATTTATGTGATTACTTCTTTAATTTTCTGCCTTCTTCTGTGGCGGATTAAAATTATCTTAAGTTTTGTGTTGCTCCTCCCATTGAGAGGTAGACTATAAATCCCTTCCCATGAGCCTGGTGGGCTTTAATGACATGGTTCAGCAGTAGTACGGGGTGGAAGTGATATTCTGGGGTTTGCAAGGCTAGGTCATAAGAGGTCTTGCAGCTCCTGCTCATGATTTTGGAACACTTGCTCTGGAAGATACTATCCGCCATGTGAGAAGTCTGCCCACCGTGACATGACCATATTTGAAGAAAGCCCACACACAGAGACTACACGGAGAAAGAAAGAGATGCCTGGCCAGCCTTAGCTCTTCCAAACAGCTAGCCACACCAGGTTCCGGATCTCTGAATAAAGAAGCTGCCTTGAATATTCCAATCCTAGAAGAGGGAACATAGAGAAGAACCAAGGAATCTAACCATTCACTGATGCGTTAGACACGTAGTCCCGGCCTTCTCTACCATTCAGGTCACCCAAGATATGGCCCCTGTCACTCTGGAGCAGGGATGAAACACTCATCTACCCCATACCCAAATTCCGGGCCCACACAACTGTGAGCATGGCAAGGTATTGACTTATGCCATTCAGTGTGGGGATGGTTCATCATGCCACAACAGATGACCACAAGGCTTTCACGAAGTATAGGTTCCCAGAGGCCAGCAACAGTGTTCACTCAATTCATCGCTAGACACCCAGCATCTGGCACATAGTAGCATTTGAACAGACAAATATTTGTCCAAAGGAAGTAAAAAAAAAAAAAAGAAGAATTGAAAGAAAAAGGGAACTCCACCCCATTCTTTCTGTCCCCTCTGCCACCCCATCACAATACTCTAGACCTTATGTACACCCTGCTCCACTTGGCATCTAAAAATCTCAACCAGATAATACTGTTCTTAAGATGTATGATGGATCATGGAATGAAGAGCCATATATATATATATATGCTTTCTTACTCTACCTGAGGTTAGGAAATTGAGTCATAAAACCAGTTTGCTTGCTTGGTGGCTCGGAATGTGAAATGATGTTAAATTTATTGCGTGTTATTCTGGTCTACAAATTTGAAGAAACACGTATTTCTACAGCAGGCTTATTTATATAAAGTGCTCATTTGAATTTCACTGTACGTTAATGAGTATTTATTTAGGTTTCAGGTAAGGATGGCATGTTCATGGGTCGGTGGAAGAAAAAAATAACAAGTCTCAACATTTTGTTTCATTAGCAAAAATAGAAGGAACACATAAAATTCCTTAATGTTTTCAGAAGAAGAATAACAGCTTACCATACTGTGCCTCTATTTTTATAGATCAGATGAAGTATAGAACATGAAATAATAATAATATGACCCTAAACTCTCATCTTATGCAGATGAGTCCAGATGTCAGTGAGATGGGCCATTGTACATTTTTATAGAAAAAAATATACCAAATGAATCATATCATGGGGCACAGCCTCACCACCAGAAGCTCCATGGATTTTATGATCTTGTCATTTATATGGTCCATAGATATGAACTAATGATCAAATTTATCCCTACATGTTAAACAATCTTTGCTTTCCGTGTATCTCAAATTCTGTGATATATTTTGCACTAAAATTCTCACAAGTTTCCAGCTCTTGCTTTAATATGGTCTCATTAAATAAATGAAGCCTAAATAATTCAGGTATTTTTTTTCCTCTGTAGTTGAAATAAAACTCATTCTGCAAGTCCAAAGTTGATGCTGAAGGAGGGGATGTGGCATTGAAACCTTTGTATGTCGCTGCTGTGGAAAACAAGCTGGCAGTTTCTCAGTAAGTTAAACTTGGAAAGCTAAAGAATCTCAGTAAGTTACAGAATTTCTGGGGTGCACTTGGGTGGCTCAGTCGGTTAAGCATCTGCCTTCGGCTCAGGTCATGATCCCAGGGTCCTGGAATCGAGCCCCGCATCGGGCTCCCTGCTCAGAGGGGAGTCTGCTTCTCCTTCTCACTTTCCCTCTGTTCTCTCTCTCTTAAATATATAAATAAAATCTTAAGAAAAAAAGGAACTTCCATATTTCCATATGAACCAGCAATTCCACTCTTAGGTAAATAATCAAAAGAACTGAAAACAGGTATCCAAGCAAACAGTTGCCCATGAACATTCACAGCCAATTGATGAAAACGACCACACCAGAATATGGTACCCACACAACTGAGTATCATTCATCCATAAGAAGGAATGAACTTCATGCTCTCACAGGCGACACGTGTCATACACGCTATAACCCGGATGAACCTCAAAACCCAGACGCGATGAAAGAAGCCACAAAAAGCTACACGTTGAATGACGATGTTTATATGAAATGCATAGAACAGGCCAATCCAGAGAAAGAGAAACCATTAATCTGGTTGGAGGGGATGGGGATGGAAATGGGAGGCTTCTCTATCATGATGATGGAAATATTCTGGTCCTCGGTCGTGCTGAGGGTTACATAACATTGGGAGTGTATGCCCACTGAACTGTGATCTTCACGATGGTTAAACAGTAAATCTTATGTTAGGTATATTTTATCACAATTGAAAAAAAAAATGTTGGATGGCCAGCTTGAGATCACAGACCTAAGAAAAACTCAAAACCCAATATTGAAACGTGGAAGGACGGCACTGCCAACCCCTCATCTGGAGTCTCACAGAGAAACACAGACAGGATCCCCCGTAGGGTACCTCGGTACCGCCGGAAAAGACATACGGTACGTAACTGGTCTGGTTCAAAAGGAAGCAACAAAATAAACCCTTCAGACCAAGGATTCTCCATGCTCATAATGAATCGACAGCCAAGTTCTTTAAATGCCCCGATTTGCAAGAGGCCCGCAGTTATGTCGTGGATGCTGAGAAACGTACCCGGATTTAGACATGTTGCAGTGTCACAGAAGAAGTGACAACACAGGCCACGGCAAGAGTGGGACAATGCAGTGAGGTGGAGGAAGCCGGACAAGATGGTGACAGAATCAGGCTCTGATGGAGCCCACAGGGCTTGACAGCTGATGGACGACAGGTCATTGAGGGGCTGGGGTACATCCCAGAGGGGAGGTGTGCTTCCAGCCACACCTTGGAAGGTACATGTGACCCAAACCCACGGCCAGGGAGAAGCTGAGGGGAGGTTCAGCCTGCCTCCCAAGGAAGGAGGCATGTCTTTTCAGAGGCCGGGGTTTGGGCGTCGGCTGCCATGAGTTCCAATCCTGCTTCCATCTGGTACTAGCTGTGCATGGGTGAGAAGGTGTCCTCACTTCTCTGGGCCTTTCTTGTCCCATTGCTCACATGGAAATGAAGCCATGTCTGCTTCAGAGTAACGAAGCCTAAAGTCATTAATGCAAAAACGGTCTTAGAACCTAGAGTTAGTGTTCAGGGAGAGTACTCAGCTACCATCACCCCGAGTGCTCATGGCAACTGCTGAATGCCCCGGAGACTGGGCAGATGTCATCCTTATGTGCCCCCCAGAGCTTGCCCTGCTACAGAGGGTAGCTGTCAGGGCCCGTGCTCCTGGAGCCTCAGAGGCTCGCTGGGAAGCTAGCCGCATTGGTTCCCACAGCCCTGTGTTTGCCCGCCCACCATCACACCTTTGTCATTTCTCTCCCAGACGACTGTCCAGTGGTGGGAACAGAGGCTGAGACTCCGCCATGGAAAGGCTCTTTGACTGGGAAGCCGCAGCCTGGTGTGCAGTTTGGAAGGGGGAAAGGCGGCTAGAGAGGCAGAGAGAGAGAAGAGCGGGAGAATAAAATGGTCGGGACCCACAGTCCGCTGGAGACAGGGCTGCCTCCTTGGCCTCTATTTCCCAAGGCTCCCAGACCCTGCAGGAAGTTGGATATTGCTTTAGGTTGACATTTTCCACACCTCGCTCCAAGGAAGGCAGCTGGAAAAGCAAAGACACCCTCCTCCCCAGTCACGGCGGCTGCTGTCCATACAGCCCCTACTGAATGCCCAGCACCGAGCAGGGCACTCTGCATGCATCAGCACATTTCATCCCATACAGCTTATGCTTTTGAACTACCGGCTCCATGCTCCTATTGGGGAAAATGAGGCACCATCGTTTAAGCAACTTGGCCACAGCCACAAAACCACATTCCGTGAAAGGTTCCACGGCCCCGTGGTTCTCCCCCTGAGCTCGTCAGACACATCTAGCTGGGTCAAAGGTTACAACTACCTATCGCTACTGAAGGCTAAGAAGTGTTGCCCTAGGATCCCAAGAGTTTAGTATCCGAGCAACACAGTCCTGTGTGGCCTGCAGTCGACACCATCCCCATCCACCACCGCAAGGAGAAGCTTGCCCGGCTGCCAATCCTATCCTTGGGCATCAGCACAAAAGTCTCCCTCCGCTGGAATGTGGCCCAGAGCACTCTGAGGCAAGCAAATGGCAGACAAGTATCAATTTGCACAAAGATAATAGGTGCTTTCACTTGTGAGCCTCCCTCCATGGCCCCAGAACTCTCCATCACACCTAGCCTGGCTCTGTCCGTGCACTTTCCACCAACATTCAAAAAGCACTTCCCTTCCCTTTCTGGGCAGTAACGAAGGCCAGCTCCACTTCCTCCTAATAGAAGTTGCGAGGGAATAAATCACCATAAAGTCGCTCCGTGAGAAATGGATTATGACAAAGCCATGTAGCCAGAAGACGTGCCTGGGCACGACACACAGATTTTCATTCGAATGTCACTGTCCAGGTAAAGATTGCAGCGACTGAAGGGACTCTGGCACGAGGAGGAGGAAGTGGGGCCAAGGACACGTCAACCTCGCCGTGACAGAAGACTGAATGTCCTAACTATGGTCCTTCCAGAAAGTGCTCTCCATCTCAGTGGGAGGCTAGCTTCACTCCTGAAACCAATGAACTCTCCGCAAAGAAGCCCAGAGGCCATCCTCGTGGATGGGGCTCAGTACAGTTCAGATCTCATATGCATCTGAAAGCGGGGCTTGTGGTTCATGGATCTGGCTGCCAGATTCCTTCCATGCTCCAATTCCAGCCCAGACTGGCACCCCAAGACCTTCCCCCACTCTGCTCTCTTTCCCTCATTTCACTACAGTCCATTCTCCAGCTGTTCCTGATTCTCCCTTTGTATTTAGAGCAATAGCTTAGCCCCACTTTTCAGACAGGACTACTGATCCCATGTACAGGGATGCACATGGCTTGTGCTCTCTCCCAGGATCCTTTCAGGAGTTGGGAGGACTGACAGAGGCTGATCTTTCTAGGATAAAATAAACAGCGATGAAATATGGAATGGAGTGCAACATTCGCATGTAATTTTTTT
>PITA01021953.1:0-31496 GCA_004023965.1 Spilogale gracilis | reverse complement strand
AGAGGGGAGTACAAGCTTGGGGGAGAGGCCGAAGAGGAGAACAGAGTGAGAGGGGAGTACAAGCTTGGGGGAGAGGCCGAAGAGGAGAACAGAGTGAGAGGGGAGTACAAGCTTGGGGGAGAGGCCGAAGAGGAGAACAGAGTGAGAGGGGAGTACAAGCTTGGGGGAGAGGCCGAAGAGGAGAACAGAGTGAGAGGGGGAGTACAAGCTTGGGGGAGAGGCTGAAGGAGAGGGAGAAGCGTGCTTAATCTCAGGACCCTGGGATCATGACCTGAACCGAAGTGTGGGGAGTATGATGGCAGCTGATATGTTGGTGCAGGAAGATGCAGTTCTGGAAGGATGGCAGCACTTCTAAATATGCACTGTGTGTGGCCCAGGTCTGACTGCTCGGGGCTCCGATGTCAAATGAAATGGTATAAGGATGGGAAAGGGAACCCAGATCACTGATATTCTCTCCAAAAAAAGGACAGAAGTCAGCAAAATCTTGCTGCTTCCAAAGAAGGGAAAAGGCACATAATTCCATAGCTTGAAAAGGGGAAAACAGGTTTTAAAAATTAGAGTGTTTTAGCTCAGTAAGGCACTTCTTCCTCCTTACAACTAGAGGCCAAACTGCACGAGGAAGTTTAAAAAATTCCACAAGTTCTCTCATGCCCCTGAATTTGGAGAGAAAGTGATTATGGAGTAAATAAACCAACATGAAAAGGATAAAGGTCAACCATAGGTAGGGGAAAGAAGCCTGCCTCTCTCCCACTGACTCATGCCTCTCTCCCACTGACTCTCAGAGATGCAGGAAGAAGTCCGAGGTTCCTTTAACTGAGGGCTGTTTGCTGAATGCCCCAAGACTATGGCACCATGGGAATGGGGCAAAAGAACAAAGTATATAATGCATAATTCAGCCCTGGGACTGAGACTCTGAGAAGACAGTTCATGTCAGTATAAGCAAAAAGACTATCAAGGGAAATTTGCCCAATTAAAGCATTGGAGTTAAGGGTGAAGCAGAGAGACAGAAATGACATGGCAACTAAACAAACATACCTCAGAAGTTATGAAAAGGGAGGAAAGCACACAGCATGCTAAAGGCAAATGAAGAACGTGGTCTAAGGGAAAATAAAGCCTAAAGACAAAGAGAATATTCCTGCGAGTCTTTCACACCAGAAGGACCACATAAAAATATGAACAAGTTAAAAGATAAGATTAAAATGCAGAGAATGTTTTAAAGAGAACTTTTTAAAAATTAAGTACCAAAGCAACATTATTAAGACTACCAAAACAAGCTAGATAGTCAGTTATGACCACAGAGGACGGTGGGCTCAAGGTGGCCGCACGGGAAATGGATCAGGGAAAGGGCGGCAGAAATGGAGGCCACCCAATGGAGAGACAAGAAGTGATGAATCTTATCCCTCAACTGGAAACCCCACAAAAGGGACAAGGTATCTTTTTTTAAATATAATGAAAGTTTTCTAACAAACATGGACTGAAATCAATCTTAAAGTTGAATCCCATGCCAGGAAATATCAATACAGAATGAGGGCCATTGAAATACTTCCTGGCTAAGTCAATAAACATGAAAGACTAAAGCTCAACTGAAGCATTCAGGCATCTGAGGCAAGAGAGAAAGATGGCTGCGGCCCGGGATAGATCCTCAGACTGGTCTCAGGCCGCTCGACACCAGCCTCCAGAGTTAAAAGACAGTGGGATGGAGAGAAAGTTCCAAGAGCAATAAAATGCTACTCATAAGTATTATACCCAGCCACGCTGGCTTACTGGGATAACAACTGCATCCATGAGACAGTAAAAGAAAATCACAGCCCACTAGCATGAACAAAGAAAGGATAAGTAGGTCCAGGCAACACCTAAAACCAGGGGACAAATGGTGAAAATGATACATTTCGCATCCTGTATATTTTACCACACAGTAGCAGATAAATGAAAGAAACCACCAACAGCATGTAGACTAAAAAGTTCCAAGGGAAAGAAAACATCATTCACCCAGACAAGTTTCCCTTCGATTACCAAGGTCACAGACACTCCTGGGCTGACAGGGACTTCAGAATCCAGTATCTCCAAGACCTTGACAGGACACAGGGAGGGGAGGGCCGCTCGGTGATAAAACCCAGTCGAGCAAGCAGACACAGCAAAGTAAAAGCCCAGCCAGGGAGTGAGAGGTACTGTTACCAGAAGGTCTCACGAGTATAGAATCCACTTACTGTAGAACACTAAACAGCAGTGGGGAGAGTCCTACATAATCGATTGGAAATGCCATTCACCTTGAAAACGTCACCAACACAAATCCAGAGAAACGATGGCAGAAAGTTTAAAATGCAAATTTCCCCACCATTTTTCATAGAGAATAATTAACATTTTCTGAAGTTGAGGCATGCAGTTAAAACATAAAGCCTCCAACCCGTAATGGTTTTCATATTCTTGATCTCAGGGAGCTCTTTTATAAAATAATACCTTTGGTGGAAGGCAACATTTATTTGAAAATCCCCGTTCCTTTCATTTAAATATCACTTATATTCTTCTCTTAAATTGAAGTAAAATTTAATAAAATATCCTATATTGAAAATAGTAGATGTTGCTAATCCCATTTTTATTGAAAGGTATTTCTTTGTTTATCTATACTTGCAGCTTTTAGAATCAGTGTGGTCAGAGCAACATCCAAGGTGAGGACCATCTGACAATGAGATGTTTGTTGCTGAGCAATTGAATCTGGGGTAGTTTTAAAAACTTTCTTTTTTGATATTATTCTCATATTTTATAATGAATAGGCTTCATTTTTATTAAATCACTACAATTTGTGAAAATGAATAAAAGGTAATGTTTAAAATTAAGACCAATATGAATTTCTATAATGTATACGTCTTGTTTTTTCAGAGTTTGCAAGAAAAGCTTTAAGCGTCGTGCTAGATAAGGGAAGCGTTTATCCCCCCATGTCTAAAGCAGTAGGGTGTGTGGAGTGGCTAAGCTGTTCAGCCTCATGTCCGGGCTCCAGCACGGGCTGCAGGTGCATTAGAGCAGCCTGGCCGGGGTGACCATGTCCCCCAGCCCACAGGGGCCCATCCAGTCGTGCTCTCAGGGCAGAGGCAGCACCACATACAAAAGCCTGTCACACAAGCCCTTCTTTGTGCCTCTGCCTGCAACAAATCTAATAACATCCTGGCCAACAAGGGCAAGCGGCAGAAAAATAGACTGTGCCTATATAGCGGGAGGAAACTGCAAAGGTCACATGGTAAAATCCGCATACACAGGGAGTAATATGGAGTTGGTCTCAGTATGATGTGGTCAGGCTGTTTCTGTCCTGTCTTCCATTGAAATCAACAAGCGAGCAGGTGTTAGTCCTGCACCTGTCTTCCAGGAAGATCCCTTCACACCACGAGGAACCCAAGGCCCAATTCCCAGAAGCAGTGAGCCCAGGCTTAGGCAAAGAAGAACAACACAAAGGTTTCAAGGAAAAGATTTTAGCTTCGAGTGAAGAACACCAGGGAAAACCCGAATGCAGATAAGGGTATGCAGTTCCTTAGGTGGCTGGTTGTGAAACCACGCACATCAGAGATTTTAGGGTGCAGCAGGGACAGGTCCCCAGCTGGGAATGCCATTTTGAGGGGACAACATGGATGTTTCAGTCCCTGAATAACTTGACGGCTGCTCTGACCCCATGTGGGAAACTGGGTGCAAGAGTGAGCTCTACGAAACTCAACTATAAATAATAAAGGTCAGTCCTTTAGGATGAAGATATCAGGGGCCGGCTGTCTGAAGCATCCGGACATGTCTGCTGGTCATGCATAAACTCGGTCGTATAAGACAGAAGGAATTTCAGACGTGGGGCAATATGTCAGCACATTCGAGAACACACACACACGCACACACACACAGGCACACACACACACACACACACACAGTTTTGTACTGAGTTTTATTCCCAGTTTTATGACTTATGTGCCACAGAACACATGGACCAGTCACCTAACACTTCTGAACCTCAGTATCAATCATCTGTAAAATGGGTGTAATGCAACGACACAATGGTCACTTCACAGGGTTATTCCAAAATTCAGATGAGATGGTGTTCTGCACCGGCATACGGCCAGCCCTCAGGCGATGAGCTACTATGACTATTAATGACCAGTTGCCAGGGTTAGAGGAAGGACAGGGCAGAGATGGGAAAACCAATGCACACTGTCAACCCAGGAAAAGTTCACTGAAAATCTTAGCAAGCAGGCACTTGTTTGGGCAATTAGAATTTCAATTGAGGAGACACAGATTCAGGTAGAAAGCCAAATCGCATTCCAAAAGAGACAAAGAGAGGGCCGACTGAAGGGGAGGGTCGTGAGTGCAGTCATCATTGGGGTACTGTATGAACACTGGGGGATTGAAACCGGATTAAGTGGGTGGGTTGGATCAATATGCAAATGAGGGACTGAGGGTGGTTAAACCATGCTGTCTCTTTTCCTAGTGAAAGATGCTCATGACTCAGGTGTCACCGTGATGAAGAAGTTAAGTCCAGGCTGAGGGTTTGCAACTGACAAAAAGTTTTTTTTAAAAAATCCATGATTTGGGGGCACCTGGGTGGCCCAATTGCTTAAGAATCTACCTTTGGCTCAGGTCATGATCCTGGGGTCCTGGAATCAAGCCCCACATCGGGCTCCCTGCTCAGCAGGGAGGCTGCTTCTCCCTCTGCCTGCCGCTCCCCCTGCTTGTGCTCCCTCGCGCTCGCGCTCTCTCTCTCTCTCTGACAAATAAATAAATAAAATCTTTAAGAAAAAAAGTCCATGCTTTCTTCTGTAAAGACTTGCATAAATTCCCCCTCCCTTATGACCTCCTGACCTTATTTTAAAAAGAGACTCTGTTAGCTAGGCTTGCTCCATTTTAAAATCTCCTTTTACAATGCTAATACAGCCTCCTTTGGGATTCACTATTTGCTTGGAAACTACTTCATTTCTGCGTCTCCCTGTGCTTGTTCTCAGGGAAGCTAGCAAGAGCTGTCCCTGCCTTCTTCAACCTCTGCCACATTCTGATGCATTTAAAGGACAATTAAGCCGTGACAACTCACTGATGAATGACTATGCTCTCTGCTAATCCTGTCACTTTGGGCACTGGCTGGAGACACAATTAACACAACATGGTTGAACAGCTTACACATTAATAACTGCCCCAGCAAAGGTGACAAGGCTGAGAACTGCATTATCATTCCCTACCTTCCTGGGGCTTTCCCAGTGAAAGTGCAGCCCCAGTGTCTTCCTGCCCCACAGCCTCTACACACGGGCCTCTAGCTGCTGGCTGGAAGGGATTTATAGGAGGCTCTCTAAGATAACGTGTCAGGTCTCAAGGTCAATGAATTGAACAGTGCAGCTTAATAATACGCTGCACATTGAGCTTACCTCAACCTCTAAAAGAACTCGTCTTCTGCAATAGTAATGGGTTCCAGGGGCAGATGCCTCTCAGGGGTTAGCTCATACTAGCCTCACAGCAGCCTGGGCACAGCTGCATTCCCACGGAGGGCTCATCCTGCCAGCGGGGCACGCTAAAAACTCCCAGACACTTTTCTGTGCAGACACACACCTCTTTGTATGAGGACTTATCATTTTAAATGTCATTATAAAATTTCAAAACAACAGAACTGTATTATGCATTTTTCTTTTTTGTGTTTAAAGCCAGGAGCTTCACCAACTTGCCTATGACGATGCCTGTCTCTCCACATTCTTGCCAACAGTGGATATTATTAGTCTTGAGTTTTTGCAAAACAGAACAACACAAAATATAGTGTTATGACTTAAATGTACATTCCTCTTGAGGTTGGGCGTCTTTTCATATGTTGTTCTTTATCTGTGAATTTCCTGTTGATACCCTTTGTCATTTTTCTTTCCAATTATTTGCATTTTCCTTATTTGTTTTTTGAAGATCTTCATATATTTATAAATAGTAATCTCTAGTATGCTAAATATTGTTTCCCCGAAGTTTGTCATTTGTCACTTTATTAATGGCTCTTTTTTCTCTTCTGAAAGTTATTCTTAGTTTCTGGTCAAATTATCTGTAAATGCTTTATAGAAAGTATTTAGATTATGTGTTGCTCCCTGAAATACTTTATACAGTCTCTTAATTTTCCCCTAATATGTGTATTTTTAAAATGGCTCTTTAATGAAGCTGATTCATTTATTGCACAACATAAGCTGGATGTCTTATTTTATATGTTTCCAAATGTGTAGTCAGTTGTTCCAATAGCGTTTATTAAAATGCCATATTTCCCCACTGATTTGACATGTTACTTAATCACAAATACAGTTACAGATTACCACAGATCTTTGAGTGTATAGCAAAATTTATTATCCTATTCAATTAATCAGTTGATTGAGCCTTGTGCATGTATTATAATGTTGCAATAATTTATTAGCTTAATGTAGACCTTTTGTTTTTTTTTTAAAGATTTGCATTTTTTTTGTATTTATTTAATGACAGACAGAGAGTGATCACAGGTAGGCAGAGAGGCAGGCAGAGAGAGAGGAGGAAGCAGGTTCCCTGCGGAGCAGAGAACCATGTGGGCCTGATCCCAGGACCCTGAGATCATGACCTGAGCTGAAGGCAGAGGCTTAACCCACGGAGACACCCAGGCGCCCATGACCTTTTGTTATTTGTTAATCTTTTATGTCAAATATTGTCTCAGTTGTACTTGTGCATTTTCTCCTCCATTTGAATTTCCATGAAAAATACAGAAAGCAAAATGAAAAATTTTGTTATGTTCTTCAAGTTAATAGAAAGGGGATAACATGTAAATACTAAATTTTCCATCTAGATACATGGTGTCTGTTTATTTAGATGTTCTTTAATGACATATACTTAACTTATGTAAGTTTGAAATTTTCTTTTTATATATCTTGCATATTTTAATAAGATTTACACCTAATTATTTTTCACTTTCACTCTCTATTTTACTATTGCTGATATATAGCAAAGCATTCTATTCCTGTACATTCATTTGTATTTAGCTCATCTACCAAATTCGTTTTCTTGATTATCTTTAGTATTTAGATGTGTGTAAATGTTTCCTGTTTCCAGCATTGTAATTCATGTCCAACATAATGATAATAGTGGGGATTCTGGCCCCGTTCCTGTCCTTAATGATAATGCAGTAGCATAAAAGGCAATGCTTGCTTTATGTTTCTGTTAAGTGTCCTTTACTGAAGAATTCCTTTCCTATCCCAAGCCTATTAAATGTTTTTTAAGCAGAAATGAGAACTGAATTTTATCAAATATGTTATCAAATTATCAAATTTTAACAAAAATAAAGGTGATTAAATAACTTGTTTCTCTGCTAATGGCTAGTGTGGAAAGTTATGTAAAAGGTTTTCCCGGTAAAAGAGAATCCATTAATAATGAGAATACTAAGACTGAACTTTAATTTATCACTTATGTGCCAGATACCATTATAAATATCACTTCATGAATATCATGTGTCCTCTTTTGTATTTCCCAGTTATGACGTGTTATACTTTTAATGCAGTGCTGGATATAGTTTATTGGGGACTGATGCCTTAATGTCCTAAAGTGGTTGGGTTTCGGTTTGGGGTTTGGTTTTTCACTGCCTTCATCAAGGGAGTTTTCAGCATCATAGAATAGAGAAAATTCTTAATATTTTCTATGCTGTATGCTCTGGAACTTTTAGTTAATATACATTTTGTCCTTTTACTCAAGGTTTGTTTTTTTAAATCCCCTATAAACCTGTCCAGACATGTTGACATTTTTAGAGTTCTGTTTTTGTATTGCTTTAGAATTTTCTATTGTTGGTTTTTCTGTTGTTTCTAAATTGATTTTTCATTGTTACACATTCCTATGAAACCTTTATTTTATCCATATTTTCCTTGTTTCAGCTCTATTCTGTAGTTGACAGATGAAACATATATTTGAGGTATAAAACATGTACAATGTGATGATAAATTGACATGATTAATAAATTGTAAAAGAATCACAAAAATTAAGCTAATTAACCCAACCATCATCTAACATAAACATTTGTGTTTATTTATGAAAACATTTAAGATCTACTCTTAGAAAATATCAAGTATGCAATACAGTGTTAGTAACTATAGTTACTATGCTGTACATTAGAACCTCATAATTTATCATCTTAAAACTGAAAGTTTGTACCCTTTAACTAACATTCTCCATTTCCCCAACGCCCACACCCTAGATGCCACTGTTCTACCCTCTGGTTCTATGAGTTCAACATTTTAGATTCCACATATTAAGTGAGGTCATGCAGTATTTATCTTTCTGTGTCTGGCTTATTTCACATAGCATAATGCCCTCCAGCTCCATCCATGTTGCCAGCGATAGAATTTCCTTCTTTTTTAAGGTTGAATGATATTCCATTGCATATATAAATTGTATCACTTTATACATTCATCCACCAACAGATAGCATATTCCCATGTCTTGCCTACAAAGAATATGGGAAAGCTGAGATTGCTTGGAGATGCCATCTCATTACCTTTGGATATATACACAGAACTGAGATTCCTGGATCATTGAACTTCTCTTTTTTTAAAACATTTTACTTATTTATTTGAAAGAGAGAGGGAGAGTGAGAGAGAGCATGAGTAAGGGTGGAGGGAGAGGGAGAAGCAGGTTCCCTGCTGAGCAGGGAGTGCAATGCAGGGCTCAGTCCAACCCTGGGATCATGACCAGAGCCAAAGGTAGATGTTTAACTCACAGCCACTGGGATGCCCCAGATCATTGTACTTCTATTTTTAATTTTTTGAGGAACCTTCAATTTGCATTTCCCTGATGATGAATGCTGTCAAATATGTTTCCATGTATCTGTTGGCCATTTGTATGTCTTTCTTGGAGAAATGTCTATTCAAATTCTTTGTCCATTTCAATTTTTTTTTTTGGTTTGAGTTTTTTGTTTTGTTTTGTTTTTACTATTAAGTTGTATGTGTTCCTTATATATTTTGGACGCTAGCCATTTATCAGATATGTTTTGCAAATATTTCCTCCCATTCCATAGATGCCTTTTATTTTGTGGATTGTTTCTTTGCTCTGCAGAAGCTTTTTAGTTTGATGTGATCTTGTTTATTTTTTGCTTTTACTGCTTGTGTTTTTGGTGTAAATTCAAAAAAAACAAAAAACAAAATAACAACAACAACAACAACAAAACAACATTGCCAAGACCAATCTCAAGGAACTGTTTCTCCATATTTTCTTCTGGAAGTAAGTTACAGGCATTACATTTAACTCTTTAATTCATTTCCAGGTTAATTTTTCTGTGTGGTATAAAATAGGGGTCTAATTTCATTCTTTTGCATGTGGATATCCGGCTTTCCCAACATCATGTATTGAAGAGACTGTCCTTTCCCTATTGTGCATTCTTGGATCCCTTGTTAAAGATTAATTGACTGTATAAACGTGGATTTATTTCTGGGCTCTCCATTCTGTTCCATTGCCCTATGTATCTATGTATAAAGATTTATGTGTCTCAAATCTTAAGTTGACCTATTTCAGTATTTATTATTTTCTGATAAATACAGATAAAGTTTTATCTTTTTTTCTGAGTTCTTCTTTAGCTTTATCTAGAAATTTTTTTGTGTGAGATATACTCAAAGTTTGGTTTGTAATTTTAGTTTTTATATCTTCCTTAACACAAGACTAGATATATTTTACACATTCTCTGCAGTTAATTTCTAATTATATTGCCTTGTACTAAAGCAAAATGGCCTGAATGAGTTCTGATTTTTGATAACTGCAATTTTTAGTGCTCAGTTTCACAACATGTGCAATTTTGTGAATGGACTATGGATTTAGAAAAGTATACATTTTTATCAGATACAAATATATATGTATTTCACACTCTGTTCATACAAACACAAACATTACAAAACTTATTATATTTTTAAATCCCCAACTACCTTCATTACTTTTATCTGTTTATTTCTATGTGAAATATATTGTCATGCCTTATAATTATGGTTTATAATTTGTGTCTTGAAGCTATACTTTTAGTGTATAAATGGTTGACTTTCATTTCCTCCTGTAGAGCTATGACTTTCACCGCGGTGTCGGAGATGAAGTCACTTGGTTGCTTCTGTGGCTGTTTCCTGTCATCAGCTGTGGAAGCTACAGCCTGGCCAGTGGTCCAGTCCTTGTCCTCTCCTGCCCAGAGACAGCAGGGAGATCTACTTCACACTGAGGAATTTAAATCATTTTTGTCTGATATTAATATTGTCACACCACATTAATTTCTGTTAATGTTTCCCTGCTGCAGTTTTTCTAATTTATGATTTCTAACTCTTGTCATGTTATTTTGTTTTAGGTATATTTCTGGTGAACTTCAGGCTGATAGTCTTTATATTTTAATAGGGAATTTACCTTATTCATATTAATAATGATAATCCAGTGTTTGGATTTATTCTTGTCATTTTATGTTTTCTATTCAACAAGGGTTTTTTGCTGTTGTAATTTTCCCATTTTTCTTTCCTGCCTTTGTTGAATTGATCGCATTTTCTTTGTCAATATTTTCTTCTTCTAATTCAGAATTTATTCACTATTCTCTCATGGTCACACAAATTTTTGACAATATACATATTGTTCTATTGTTTTCTAAAGAAAACCAACATATTTAATTCTATATATGGAATTAATTTTACAGTGAACTATTATTTTACTCAACTTTGTTTTTTTAAAGATTTATTTGTCAGAGAGAGAAAGATAGCACAAAGCAGGAAGTGCAGTAGGAAGAGAGAGAAGCAGGCTTCCTGCTGAGCAAGGAGCCCAATGTGGGACTCGATCCCAGGACCCTGGGATCATGACCTGAACTGAAGGCAGACACTTTACCAGCTTTTTTAAAGACTTTATTTATTTATTTGACAGAGAGAAACATAGCCAGAGAGGGAACACAAGCAGGGGAGTGAGAGAAGGAGAAGCAGGCCTCCTGCCGAGCAGGGAGCCCGATGTGGGACTCGATCCCGGGTCTCCAGGATATGACCTGAGCTGAAGGCAATCGCCTAACCAACTGAGCCACCCAGGCGCCCCTACCCCTCTTTCTAAGTTTACCACTCTTTCTTAATTGCCATTTATTTTTCTAGGATACTGAAAGAATATGATTTCTTCTATTTTCTTCACAACCCTACTGACACCAAAGGTATGAATTTACCACCAAGCAATTATCTAGTTCTTAGCAGAAGAACCGACTGGAGTCCCGGACTGGGTATCCCACAATTTACCTCAATCCCGACACTGATCATCTGCAGTTAGAACTGACCCCTCAGGTTAAGGACTCAGTTCCACAAGACTGTACCCCACTTCAGATGCCAGTCATGAGTCTTGGTGGTCACTTGTGCTTCTGGCCAACCAACTATAAGTCAAGGGTCCCCATGACCCTCTCCTCAGGTTCCATAATTTGCTAGAATGTCTCTCAGAACCCAGGGAAACAGAATATGTGCTATTATCAATTTAATATAAAAGGATCTAGTCAAATGGAAGAGATGCATATGATAAGGTTTGGGGGAGGAGGTTCTGGACAAACCATTATCCCAAAACATGGATATGTTCACCGACCCCAAAGACCTTGGAATCCCTTTGCATACTTCATCATGTAGGCACGACTGATTAAATCATTGGCTAGTAGTGATTAACTCAGAACCTCCAGACTTCCTTCATTCCCTGGGGAATGGGAAGGGCTGTGCTGAAAGTTCCCGCTCTCTAAACTTCTGATTGATCCCCTTAACAAGCAGTCCCATCTGTGGGGGCTTTCCAAAAGTCACCTCATTAACATAAATTCAGGTGTGGTTGGTAGAGGCTCATTATGAAAAACAAAAGTTGCTGCTTCCCCTTCATCACCCCAGAGTCTAATTGATTATGGCCATTTTCTCCCTCTAACATAAATATTTGACTGTCATGCCCTAAAGAGGGTCTACTCACTAAGAATATAGTTCCAAAGGGAGCAAAAGCAGATAATGTTTTATGCCCAAATTCCAAACTACCAACCTGTCATTTCACAACAATGCATAAGTTCTGGCCCTAAAAAGTCTGCATAAGTTCCCTTCCCATGTCACTCTTATGCACCTACTGTACAGGAGGAAAGGGGAGGTCATGTCTGTCTGAGTATTGACATTCACCTGATCCCCATACTTTGGCTTTGCAGGTGAATTCCTGTCAGTTTGAGGTGCATGAATAAAAATAATGTCCACATCAGAAGTCCAGAAATCATCTCAGCTGATTATAGATCTTGAAAAAGGGACCCCCACTGGGGTGACCTCTTCTACAGTTACCCCAACCCATTACCACATATCCTTTAAGACCAGGCCCTTCAGAGGTGCCACAAGGTAGATGAAGGCAACTTTCTGCCTGATTATGCAGAAAAAGTTAAAATGCTATCGAGATATTAATCTTTTTGCTCAGGATGTTGGCTAACTCATCCACCATACAGATGTGGCTGCTCTCCTAACTCCAAATGTCCTTGTCCTTCCAGGCCATAAGTAGATATTTCCTCTTCTCAGAGTGTCTAATCCTTCCTGTTAAGCCACACAAATTTTCACAGGCTTTTATGAGTCAGCCTCTGTAATGTTTATCCATGAAGTCTTCTGGGAATGATCCAGCACATAATCACTTGTCTTAATTCCTGAAATATTCACACATTTTTAAAAAAATTCCTACCTCATTTTCACTTGCTATAAATATCTGCCACTAAAGAGTAAGCTCTCTGAAAGCAAGGATCCTGTCATTCGTCTTTTTTTCTACATATTCAGCATAAAGCGTGGACCCTGGTAAAGAATAGACTTTGGTATGTTTTGCATAGGAATGTGGATATCCTGATGCAGAGAACAAAGTCAAGAGCTGGGCAGGTGCAGAAAAGGTGGGGTCAGCATCAAGGTCTCTATGTCAAAGGCAAGAGTTCAATGTTAAACACGAATCAGGGGATATAGAAGTCTAGATAAAAGAGACGTGACAGTAAAAGGGCAGAGTAGTCTGGAAAAGCCCTTCATCATGCGTCCATGTAAGTTCTCTATTGTATGTACACGCCCCACACAGAAGGGCCCTGAACCACCCTGCTGTCCTTCACTGCTCCCACCATTCCCATTTGGTTCGCGCTTGTATATCAATTATTACAAGAGCAAACAATCAACATGCTCACCTGTCATCATCCCTAGAAATACCACATCCATCCTGCCTGACAGGAGCAGATCATAGACATGTCTCTTCAGTTCTTGCAGCTCCATTCACAAAGTCAATCAAGTTCTTAAAGGAAGACCATACTCCAGCACCCTGCATTATCTCATTCCTGTTTCCCTCCAGTCTGTGAGCAACAAGAAGGCACTGAATGACTGTGTCTTTTTTTTTTCTTTTGTCTTTGCATCCCAACAGCGTGGTATCATGGTCTCAAGCCCAATACCTGGGAAAGCACCTCATCCATTTATTGGCATTAAACAAATATATCTTGGGTGGAGAGAAGGAGTCTGGTAAAATAGTCATTCTCAGAATAATTTTTTTAATTTTCTATCCTGCTTTTATGTCCAGCAAAGTCTTCAATAATTCCTTTACTTGGACCCACCAACATTGGTCAGAGCTCATCGATTTGCTTCTCTCAGGCTTTCTTGACCAAACTGAAAATGAGACTGTGAGGGAAAACAGCAAGAGGACAAACCCTCAGGAACAGAGATGGCAAGGGATGGTCAGAAGAGCCAAGGAAACAGGAAAGTACGTGGGTCCTGGTGTGCAGATAGGAGAGAACTACCCCAACACGAGGTGGCCATAAGTTATTGAGGAGGACAATGGGTTTAATTATGGGGGACTCACTAATATCTTCTAAAAATAGTTTTGGCAGAAGTTGAGAACAGTCTCTTTCTTGCAAAGGAATGAGCTGTGACTGCTATTGATTAGGTATCTTGAAATATTCAATGCCTGAGTGTGAAAAATCAGAGCAAGAAGATAACATTTTCAAGAGCTGAAATAAAGGTAAGAAAAGTATTATGGTACCATGTAAGAGACGAAACAAGATGTATACTAAAATGAAATGGCAACTCTACCCTCAACCCCATTGGCAGACATGGGCCTTAAACCCTGTTGTATTCTGATTTGACTGCTATATATAGTATAGGAAGAAATGAGTTTCCTAAAAGGAAATTTAGTGAAAAGGAAGAGCCAACCTGAGGTATTCAAATGTTATTTTATTAGAGGGACAAACAAATTGGTTAAGCAATGGTCGACCAGTTGAATCCAGTGCGCAGAGATGTTTAGCTGACACAGTAATTTGTTTAAAGTAGGCTCCATGTTCATCATGGAGCCCATTGTAGGGCTCAAACTCATGACCCTAAGATCAAGACCTGAGCTGAAATCAAGAGTCGAATGCTCAACCAATAGACACACCCAGGTGCTCTGAGGCAGTGATTTTTAATATATGAATACCTTTTAGGTAAGATAAGCACATACTTGTTGGAAACAGGTCTCACTACTATCTACTGTATTAGAGCATCTGCCTCATTTACATACATATGGTAATTTTTGCCCAACCTTGAGGGCATTTGAGCTTCTGGTCCCTACCTTATAGGGTACAGAGAAGGAAAATGCAAGCATTGATTAGGTACCTTAAAGTATTCAATGCTTGAGTGTTTAGGCTAGGGAGAAAAATATAAAAGACAGATTTATTCTCTTAAAACTAAAAATACAAAGCCCCAAGAGGAAGGAGAAGTCGGGATCTTCTCTCTGGTCCTGGTCTGGAGAGTCAGGTAAGCGATTATTCTTCTAGCAGAAGGCTTTTCAGCCACCCCTAGGGCATGAGTAAACATGGGAAGTTCCAAAGAGGGGGTCCCAAGTTTGCCTGGAGGATAGAGGTTACTCCCAGTATCACAACATGTATGTCAAAGTGAAGAAAGAGAGTATCACTGAGGGTTTCTACGGAGCTGGAAGCTTACATACTTTTCACCTACTGCCTTTCTTATAAGGAACTCAAACATGATCAGCTATGCAAATACCACAGAAAGGGGCCTAGGGTGGAGGGCACACCCTGTATTCCTGACTATGACCTTCTTTGCCTAGCACCACTGAATCCTTTCATATTCTAATTGATAATTAACACCCAATGAAAGATGACTGGTAAAAAAAAAAATTAAAGATCCCTTTCAGATGACTGGTTAAAAAAAAGAAATTAAAGACCCCTTTCAGTGACTTGTAGCCATCAAGAATGGCTAATTTTTTAGCAGGTAAAACTTCTGGGAGCATTTCCATTCTTGGACTCCAATGCATAAGCAGACTTGTGGTTAACCAGGGCTCAGCCATGAAAGGGCATCTGGTCTACCACTCTGCATACTTAAGTCCAGAGCAGCATAAGTCAGGGATTCCTGGGGAGTCTCAAGGAGGGTTAGAAATGTCTGTGCTTGAAGTCACTGAAGCAGAGAGGGAGAGTCCATCTTAATTAATGTTACCTGGAGTGATGGGCTCTGCTACAGTCAAGCCCAGACTTTCAAAGGGACTTTCCTTTGTATCACTGTCACTCTGCAAAGGTATCCAAGTCTTCAGCCTCCATTCTGGCCAACAGGAATGTGGGTTTCATGGCTCTACAGACCAGAGAGTGTTAACATGGCATGGTCCAACAGATGAGGTCTTGGACAAGTGAAGGATGGGCAGCCTCTCCAGATGTGAAAGAGAGTGACTCTAGTTTGGACATGTGACAGGCAATAAGCTAACAATTTTCAGTGACATCATAAGAGATAATCCTGCCTCTGATGTGCATTGGTGTGCACCCTAGACTTTTTCCAGAGGCAGGTGTCAACATGCACAAAATACACGTACACAGTGGCACCTGGGTGGCTCAGAGGGTTAAGCCTCTGCCTTCAGCTCAGGTCATGATCAGGGTCCTGGGATCGAGGCCCACATCAGGCTCTCTGCTCGGCAGGGAGCCTGTTCCCCCCCTCTCTCTCTGCCTGCCTCTCTGCCTACTTGTGATCTCTCTCTCTCTGTCAAAATAAATAAATAAAATCTTTTAAAAAATACACATACACACACACACATACACAGGCACACACACCAAGGAAATTCAGCCAAAGTAAATGTCTAGAAATCACAATAAGCTGGGAAGCAAATTCCTGGAACTAGACTCTGAGGTCAGTGGAAGGATGTAGAGCATGTTCTGTGGTGGAGGGCTCTCAGAGATGGTGATCCCCACACTTACTGCCCCATGGGACTCAGGATCTTTAAGCTCTGGGTTCATGGGTCATAAAATGCAAACCATCACAATTAGAATAGAAGGGTCCAGCGAGAAGTTAGGGAAACACTAATGTCTACTAAACATTTGTTTGTGAGGCCCGGCGTCAGGTATTTGTCTTCATATCCGTTATCTTATTAAATAAGATACTTCCTTCACTCATATAGCAGGTGAGGAAACTGAGGCTTCACGTCCTGAAGATTATCTTTTCTACACCAACTCTGAAAGGACGAGGCAGGACCAGCAGAAACACTGGATGCTCCTTGGGTCCACATGGCCTCAAGGACAGCACGAGCACAGACGGGCATTGTTCCAACTTTTCTGGCTCACATTCCTTTTGCGCAAAAAGACACAAGGTGTGTTATGGGGGGTTGGTAAGACTCCAGTAACAAATCAAGTTCTGAGTTAATGGAAAACTTATTACAGAAATCTTGACTTTCAATAATGAAATTAAAAGTTTATGAAAGTAGTGCAATAGATTGTCCTCGGAATGAATCATAATTTACATTTAATTACAAAGGCAGTGCTCAGATTGGGAGCTGTGCCAATTAAGCTACTTGTTTCTCCTCTGCTATATTTCAGGGTTTTGCATCCCTAAAGAACTGGTTTTCAAAAAAAAAAAAATGGGCATTATTATGGTGGATTTAAACAGCACCCAATACCTAACTGAGTCAACTATTAAAAGCCTACTGAATGAAGAGCCCAAGAGAAGCACAAACAACATTTGACTCCTTCCTTTCCAGAAGTCTACCATATTTCTGCAGAAAAAGCATAGGGACAAAGAATTATTATATATTTCTATATGTCTGGCATAGATAAATAGGTAGTCAGGAAGGGAGGTATCAGCATAGGCTGGCATTTTCAAGGAGGATTTGGGATTTGAGATTAATGGGGAGTTCTATTTAAAATATAAATCCAAGTATGGTACCACCTGTAGTTAAAAGCCTTCCAATAACTTGACATTCCTTCCTGACAAGCTGAGGCGTGACCTCTTAGCATGGGATGAAGTCTCTCCCTATGCAATGTACTCTGTCCAGCCTCATATTTCATGTCTCTTCTTCTGTCAGACATCACATCCCAGCAATACCACCGCAGTGATGTTGATTCTCCGAAACTTTCTTTACACTACTCTCTTGTAGACACCTGCCCTTTTACTCCCTGCCTAAGCCTAGATAATCCCCTGCCATTCTTTACACCTTGGAAAAGAGCATCAATGTATAACCATATCCAGGTTGTCCCTGCTTAGTGCTGCATTCTTAGCCTCACCTAGCCTCTGTTGACTCCTCAGAAATGCCATATGGTTGGATGTGGCTAAGACAAGTCTCATTAATACTCCTCTCTGATCTGGGTTCTCTAAAGCAGTCCCACAAACATGATTAGAGTCTATACACTGAGCTTCACTCTCCCATGGAAGTTATCCATGATCACACAAAGCCAGTTATGTGGGGTGCTCCTAAAAGAAGCACATCTTCCTGGGCTCACAGCACTGTAGCAGGCAGCGGTCCCAGACAAAGCCAGCACTAGTGCCTTTGAGTTCTCATACCTGAAAAGCACCAAGACACCTTTGCTAGGAAGAGCTTGGGTGATTGGAAGGAGCTTGGCCATGTAGATACCTTGGCTTGGATCCTGTTTGTACCATTTACTAGGTTACTTGGGCAGGTTACTTGTGTCATCTTCAGGCTCCCTACCTATGAAATGGGAGCAGGAGAATTGATTACCTGTCAGAGCATATCAATGACTTGTGCCTGGTCTCTGGCCAACATTCAGAAAAGTGGCTGCTCTCATTCTGTCTAGTCAAAGCCCCCATGGATGAATGCTGCTGGCTGGCCCAAGAGTCTGTAGCTACAGCCCCCAAAAAGGTCATCTCGGTGTTAACTAGACTGGTCCTGGGGAACCCAGTCCTGGGCTTGCTTCCTCTTCCACCACTCTTTTCCTGAGGTCCCTCTGGGCACCACGTGTGGCAGAGATGGGAACTGCATATGGCCCTTTCAGGACCTGCTTTTCTCTCCGGTGCTCTTGGGTGGTGGAATGTGGGTGGAGCCCTTCTGGAGCTGCCGCCGAACGGTTGTTGTTTTGCATTTCAATACGGGTTAAACTTGGTCCTAGGCTTCTCGGGATACAAATCCCAAAGGCCCTGTTGTAGGTTTTGCCATGCCAGGAGGTATTTCTACCGCAGCCAGAGTCGCTGGCTCGGGCGCCTCTGTGCAAACAGCTTGGCTGTGATTCCCTGGGCACCAATGTGCCAGACAGGAAGGACTGCCAGCATTCCAGGGTCTGTCTACCCAGAGCCTGGGATCCAGGCAGGATGAGCAAGTTCCCTTATAGACTTCCTGCCATCTGTCCATATCAGCCACTCCACAGATAAATCACATCCTTCCTTTGATAAATCTTATTGTTCAAGTTATACAGTGCCCACAGAGTGAGAATGCAACACATACCTGTAGTCTGAGCCAGAAAACCACGCCTGCCCACCACACAGAAAGGCAAGAGGGAAACACAGAGAGCTGGAAAGTAGGTAGACACAAGCTGGAAATGGATATCTGGCTCAGGGCTTCTCTTAGAGTTTAGAATCCCAGATCCAGCTGCTTATCAGCATCTTTACCTGCAAGTCCAGAAGACACATGTTCACCTGATCTTACCAGTAGCCCCAGACCTGGGCGCCTCCAGGGTCCCCTGGCTCAGCAAATGGATCACCTAGAACAAGGAGCCCTAGCCCACCTGGGATCCCTGGGAGCAGACATAGACAATTAGCATAGAGAATCCTTTCCCTGTTTTTCCTTAATTCCAGAACTCTGAGATGGTTCACAGTGACATTATGCCCAAATCAAGATTCTCAGTCCCCAAGATGATATTTAAGCCGATGCCTCTAGAGAGGGTGCTCCTTCTAGAGCCAAAGGAAAAGTCTCACAGGAAGAGCCTTTTCCACTCTCCACATCCCCCAAATCTAAGGCCTGGAAAAGGAAGGGTCCTCCCGTGCTGACCTCAGCGGACTCTTCCTGCTCAACCCATGGGTCCCCCACTGTGGCACTTCTTTATCTCACTTCTGACTTGGTAGGGCTTCTAGCATTTGGAACACAACCTGAAGGGTTGGAAGCTGGCACAGTTTAGCCAGATGACACATGCTGCTTGTCACATCCCTGCTCCTGTGTGAGGAGGGGCCCATCCACACCCAGGAACAAGTGGAACCAATGGATTAGCAGAAGGGCGTGCTTTCATTTGTAGATGTATGTTATGCCCCACAGTAGCGAAGAGCTGCTCTTACATTGATATTTCAAGGCATTTTTCCTCCAGGGAAAAGGGAAGAATGAACTGTGGTTCAAGAAACTCAAAACTGGTAATTAGGAGCGTATTCAAGTCCCAGGCCTCCACATCCTCTCCAGCACCACCATTAGTTCCTCAGAAAAGGTGGGCTGAGCAGCTCATCTCCAGCTCTGGCTAGGCCTGCCATTCTATTATTCAGAGACAGTCAAGACTCATTTGTACAATGGTTTTCAGAACTGGGACACTCTGAAGAAATGATTCATCCACGACCAAGCCAGAGCTGGCAGTGCCCAAATTTCCACTCTGTCGTTCTGGCGCTGAATACCAGAGCCTCAGTAGGGCTGGAACACCATGCTTCGGTGTGCTGACTCATTCACCAGGACCCAGAAACAGCTCTTGCGGGGTGCAGGGCCCACACCTAGCCCACAGATGATAATTCCAAGGAGCTCTTTTCCAGGAACAGTGACGGACAATGACAAGGAGGTATAGCCATGGGTACTACAAAAAAAAAAAAGGTGAGACTTCCAGACACACACTTTAATATCCAAATAAAAGAACCAGATAAGCTGCCTGGTCCTTCACTCAGGGTTGAATGGGAGTTAAACCAGAATTATCCATCCAGTGTGTGCACTTCTGAAGAGCAGAGCATCAAAGCATGAGAAGTAGGAGACACGTAAAATTATATATAATGTTAAATATAATTTATCCTACTTAAACTGATTCCATGAGACACAGGACTGGGAGGGGTGGGGGGAGTCACCACAGCAATGACAAAGGCACAGGGCTGTGCCACATAGTTTTGACACTAAGAGGACTTCTGCACAACTCCGAGTCACAGTGGTCCTTTCTAGAACCTTCCGCAGTCACAGTCAGGACTCCTGCACTCAGGTTAACAGGTGAGGTGTTGGGGTGGATTGCAAACCTGAAATGGAATTACTGCAATAAAAACTAAATAGGGAAATAAAGTACTAGCCATGAAAAGATCATAGTTACTGCAACTGACTACAAGAGTGTTTCAAAGTACAGGTCCTGAAGGGCCCGTTTTAACGGATTGATAAGACCTATTTCCAATTATCTCAGCATTTGTACAACAATTATTTTCTGTAAAGCCCTTACACGAACAGCATTTTGTTAATTAGGTTAGCTGCCCTTTCTGTAGTTTTCATCCCACTTGACTGTGCCTGGCCAATACGCTCTGTCACACTCGAAGCCACCATATTGTTCCAGCATGCTCCTGGTTAACGTCAGTTTCTGCGACAGACACTTACCGCCAGCCTGGAGGATGCCAGACCTGGTACAAGCAGGAAGGGGTTATTGACTCGCGTGCATTGCTGACTTCCCTGAGGCCACACATGAATCAAGCAACACCGTTGGGACCAGGTACAGACATGATCACCCTTGGACCAGGGCTCTCTCTGCCACGCTCTGAATCGTCACATTTTCTGCACTGAGGAGCTGGACTGCTTTCTGCCAAGTAAGTCACTCCCCGTAGGACACTCGCTCTGCCAGTGGTTAGCTGGGTTTGGATCTGAGCCCAGAGGCATTGGTCCGATGCCAGGCCCAGTGTCTTCTTCTTGTTTCTTTCCATTCCAGGTACATTTACCTGCAAGCCATGTGCCATGTGGAATACCACAGAAGGGGATTAAGAAATGGTAAATTATCCCCAGAATTCCATCCTTCCTCTGATTCTTTCAGTAATAGAACCTTCCAGTACCCACCAGGTAGGAACTACAGTCCTGCCTGCATTTTGAGCTAAATGTGACCCCATTACCTATATGCCATCATGTGGTAGCACGGAGGTGTGCAACCTCCAGAGCATCCCCTTAAAAGGAAGTTGTTTGCCTTCTACTTCCTCTTCCACTTCTCGTAGGCAGGATGGGGATATGGTGATGAGGGGGTCAGCTTGGCACTCGGCAAAGACGATAGGCCCTGGGCCTGGAAGCAATGGTGAGCAACAAGACAGAAAACCCCTGGGTTCTGTACACCAATTATGAAGCAGCAGAAAGAGAGACCAAGGAATTGATCCCATTTACAATTGTACCACAAACCATAAAACACCTAGAAATAAACCTAACCAAGGAAGTAAAAGATCTGTACTCTGAACACTATAGAACATTTATAAAAGAAATTGAGGAAGACATAAAGAAATGGAAAAACATCCTGTGCTCTTGGATTGGAAGAATGAATATTGTTAAAATGTATATACTACTCATGGCAATCTACACATTTGATGCAATTCCTATCAAAATAACACCAGCATTATTCACACGGCTGGAACAAAATTTCTAAAATGTGTATGGAACCAGAAAAGACCCCAAACAGCCAAAGTAATGTTGAAAAAGAAATCAAAAGCTGACGGCATCACAATTCTGGATGTCAAGCTGTATTACGGTGTTGTAATCATCAAGACAGTATAGTACAGGCACAAAAACAGACATATAGATCAGCAGAACAGAAAACAGAGCCCAGAAATGGACCTTCAACTCTATGGTCTACTAGTCTTCAACAAAGCATGAAATAATATCCGGTGGGAAAAAGACAATCTTTCAACAAATGTTGGTAGGAAAACTGGACAGCAACATGCAGTAGAATGAAAGTGGATCAACTTTCTTACACCATTCACAAAAATAAACTTAAAATGGATGAAATAGCAAAATGTGAGACAGGAATCCATCAAAATCCTAGAGGAGAACACAAGCAGCAACCTCTTTGACCTCAGCTAGATAAATACCTAGACACATCTCCAGAGGCAAGGGGGGGGAAAAGCAAAAATGAACTATCAGGATTTCATCAAGATAAAAAGCTTCGAGGGGCGCCTGGGTGGCTCAGTTGGTTAAGTGACTGCCTTCAGCTCAGGTCATGATTCCAGAGTCCCCGGATCGAGTCCCACATCGGGCTCCCTGCTCAGCGGGGAAGCCTGCTTCTCCCTCTCTCACTCCCTCTGCTTGTGTTCCCTCTCTAGCTGTGTTTCTCTCTGTCAAAATAAATAAATATAATATTTTTTAAAAAGATAAAAAGCTTCTATACAACAAAAGAAATAATCAATAAAACTGAAAGGCAAACTATGGAATAGGAGAAGATATTTGCAAATGACATATCAGTAAAAGGGTTAGTATCCAAAATCTATGAATAATTTATCAAATTCAACACCCAACAAACAAACAAACAAAAAATTCCAGTCAAGAAATGGGCAAGATACAGGAGCAGATACTTCTCCAAAAAAGACATACAAATGACCAACAACAGACACATGAAAAAATGCCCCACATGACTTGGCGTCACAGAAATACAAATCAAAACTACAGTGAGATATCATCTCAGACCAGTCAGAATGGCTAAAACTAACAATTTAGAAAACAACAGATGTTGGTGATGATGCAGAGAAAGAGGAACCCTCTCATACTGTTGGTGGGAATGCAAACTGGCACAGCCAGTGTGGAAAACAGTATGGAGATTCCTCAAAAAGTCAAAAATAGAACTACTCTACAATCCAGCAATTGCACTATGAGGTATTCATCCAAAGGATACAAACAGTGATTCAAAGGGGTACATGCATCCCAATGTTTATAGCAGTAATATACACAATAGCCAAAATATGGAAGGAACCCAGATGTCCATCGGTGAATGGATATATTTATAATGAAATGTTAGCCATCAAAAAGAATGAAATTTTGCCATCTGCATAGAGTGGATGGAACTAGAGGGTATTATGCTAAGCAAAATCAGTCATTTGGAGAAAGACAAATACTGTATGACTTCACTCATATGTATAATTTAAGAAATAAAACAGATGAACATAGAAGAAGGGAAGGAAAAAAATAAAAATAATAAAAGTAGATGAAAATTAAAATAAGATAAAAACAGAGAGGGAGGCAAGCCATAAGAGACTCTTATCTACAAGAAACAAACTGAAGGTTGCAGAGGGGAGGTGGGGGGTAATCAGGTGATGGGCATTAAGGAGAACACATGATTTAATGAGCACTGAGTGTTATATGCAACTGATGAATCACTAAATTCTACCCCTGAAACTAAGAATACACACATGTTAGGTAATTTGAATATAAATCAAATCTAAAAACAGTGGAGTAAAAGACGTAATGTACCTCGTCAGTATTAAGACTTCCATCTGCTTCAGATACTGTCAATTCCTCATGCTCACTAATCATTGCTTCAAGAATTTTTATTAGATCTACTCAAGTTTCTATTTCTACCTCTCATATTATCTTTCTTGCTTTCTTTCCATATAGAATTCTGATAAATTATATTAGGTCTTTCTTCCTATTCACTAATTCTTCAGTTACACTTATACTATTGTATTATTTATCTATTGATGGTATTGTTTTCTTTAATTTTAATAACTGTACATTTAATTTTTAGAATTATTATGTTGCTTGTTCTTAGTTGCTTGTTCATTTTCTTAGGCAGTCTTCCCATGCTTAGAGGCTCTCTCCTTTTCTTTGTCTCATTTAACATTGGAAACACTTGCTTTATTGCTTCTAGTTCCTCAGTAATAAAACTACTATTTCTTAGGGGAACCCTCTTACATTGCTGGTGGGAATGCAAGTTGGTGCAGCCGCTTTGGAAAACAGTGTGGAGATTCCTTAAAAAATTAAAAATAGTGGGGCGCCTGGGTGGCTCGGTTGGTTGGGCGGCTGCCTTCGGCTCGGGTCATGATCCTGGAGACCCGGGATCGAGCCCCGCGTCGGGCTCCCTGCTCGGCGGGAGGCCTGCTTCTCCCTCTCTCACTCCCCCTGCTTGTGTTCCCTCTCTGGCTGTGTTTCTCTCTGTCAAATGGATGGAGTCTTGAGGAAAAAAAAAAAAAAAAAAAAAAAAATAGAGCTACCATATGACCCTGCAATTGCACTACTAGGTATTTACCCCAAAGATACAGATGTAGTGAAAAGAAGGGCCATATGTACCTCATTGTTCATCGCAGCAATGGCCACAATCGCCAAACTGTGGAAAGAGCCAAGGTGCCTATCAACAGTTGAATGGATAAAGAAGATGCAGTCCATATATACAATGGAATACTATGCCTCCATCAGAAAGGATGAATATCCAACTTTTGTAGCAACATGGACTGGATTGGAGGAGATTATGCTGAGTGAAATAAGCCAAGAAGAGAAAGTCAAGTATTGCATGGTTTCACTTACTTGTGGTGCATAAGGGGTAATATAGAGGACAGTAGGAGAAGGAAAGTAAATGGGAAGTAGGGTAAATCGGGGAGGGAGATGAAACATGAGAGACTTTGGACTCAGAAACAAACTGAGGGTCTTGGAGGGGAGGAAGTGGGGGATGGGTGAGCCTGGTGGTGGGTACTGAGGGTGAGTATTGCATGGAGCACTGGGTGTGGGGCATAAACAATGCATCTTGGAACTCTGAAAAAATAAAATAAATTTTAAAAAATTAAAATTTAGATAAATATTTAAAAGCCTATTATTTCTTTCATAACACTGACTCTTTCGTAGCATTAGATTTCCTCACTTAATTTGAGTTTTTGTCCACGAGCTCATATTCAACAAGAATTATCTTTTCTAGGAATCCAACATGTGCACTGAGATATAAAAATATTCCAATGGAGGACAAAGAATTTGCTTCTGCCAGAGTCCTATAGTATCATGAGACCAAATTCTACAATTATTGCTTTGTTAAAATACCATAGCATAGACAGTATGAATTGGAGACCCAGACCTTTGTGTGACAGAGGTTTTGGTTTCATTTTCTTAAGGGTGACATTTTCTACCATAGTTTATCATGGGTGGCTCTTTCCATATTACAACCCAGACAAGACAGTCCCTTTCCATGTATATTGTTGATTAGAACCCCCCGTTCCAGCTTTCATGAGGCCTTGAGTCTTAATGCCCATCTTCACAGTAAAGCACCTGCCCTGAGGTATCATTTCAGTCCCTTAGGGCTCTGCAGCTTCAATGCTAGCTCTCCTTTACGGCTTTGAGTTCCTGCTTCATTGATAAATGAAGTAATTTCTCGTAATTTCTCATTCTTGAACTGAAACTTGAGGGCTTCTGGGGAAGATTTTGTGTTTTGTTTTGGTTTTTCTCAACCTCCTCCAACTACAGTCTGGTCTCCCATGGTCTTCCCCACTTCAGGAACCAACAATCAGCCAGTCGCTTGGAGCAAGAAGAATGAAGAGTGCTCGCTTTTGCATTCAATGTCTTCACCAGAAACTTGAGTTAAAAAAAAATGGCAGTTGCCTTTGACTATGCTGTTGATTGACCCACATCTGTCATTATCCTGAGAATGATATATGATATCCCACTTTCAAGATGATAGGCCACACTTTCAGTTTGCTCGAATCCCCTGGTCCTCCAGCTGAAGATGAGGATTCAGAAAAAGGAACATTAATCAAGCATGCCTCAACCTCAAGAACAGTCTGTTGGTTCCCAATAATCACCATTACATTTAGTAGCTTATCATATCCATTTATTTAATTTCATTAGAAATCATTGAACTCTCTGACCTGTAACTTCTAAAATCTTTTTTTTAACTTCAAAAATGGATATAATATAAATCTATTGGCATCTTCTAGAAACTCTCAATTGCTCTAAGTTTTATTACAGATTATTATGATTCTATAAGAGTAGATTTATGATGCTATTGATGTTTGTATTCTGGGCACTAATTTGTCTTGTTCTAAGACGGAGTCCCCTGCCTCTTCACCATGTTGTATCTATCCTTTCCATTGTGTAGGTTCTGCTTTTTAACAAAATCACATCAGCACACCAGGAATTGAGAAGTTGTGCCTTCTCTCTGCCACCTTCTAACATTATTCCATATGCCATCAACAGTTGGATCCTGTCAACAAAGCTTCTAAAATCCTTTTTAAAAATACTCAAAACAAGGGCGCCTGGGTGGCTCAGTTGGTTAGGCAACTGCCTTTGGCTCAGGACATGATCCCAGAGACCCTGGATCGAGTCCCACATTGGGCTCCCTGCTCGGCGGGAAGCCTGCTTCTCCCTCTCTTACTCCCCCTGCTTGTGTTCCCTCTCTGGCTGTGTTTCTCTCTGTCAAATAAATAAAATCTTTAAAAAAAATACTCAAAACATAGTTTTCACTTACAAAATCCCTCTGATCTTTCCCCTTCCTCAGAATTTTACTCCAAATTATGCCATTATTTGATGTTTATTATACTAACTCCTTTTTAGCTTGTGTGAATCAGTCTCAGAATGGAACCCTCCTACCTGGTCCTTTTAAGTCTTCTTTCTAGACTTCTGTCCTTTGGACCCCGAGCTAAGAGTGCCCAGGACTCAATCTTTCGACCTCAGCGCCTCTCTGTCTACATTGTCTCCTGAGGTGTTTGCATCCAGTCCTATAACTTTTATTTTCAGGTATCTCTAACAACTACAAAATCTATCTATTGGTTCATATTCTCACTCTTTAAGACCAAACTCATTTACCAACTGCATACTTGACCTACTTGGACATCTAACAGATGTCATAATACCCACCCCCAACAACCTGGCCTTTCTGTCTTCCCCCATTTTATTAAATGATGTCAACATTCAAACTCAAGACAAAATCCTAAAGTCAATCTTGGGATTACTTTCCCTTACATTATACATCCAATCCACCAGTTAATCCGGTCACTTCCTCCTTCAAAGTATACTCTAAGTCCAATATTTTTTTCTACCCTATCTCTTGCCTTTACACCTTGGCTGGCTTGCCTATTTCCACTTTTGCTATATAATTCATTTTCCACATAGGAGGATTTTTTTCCACACTCTTTCCCATGGTCTACAGGACTCCATGTGGACATCACCTGTCTACCTCACTAAATCATCTCACAGTGCTGTTCCACTTATAGTGGCCTGCTTTACCCTCTGCATGGAATGTCTTTCCCATATAACAAATCTTCCTCACTTTACCCAAATCTCATCTCAGAAGTCACCTCCTCAGACAGCTAAAATCAAAAACCCTGGCTACCCCTTTGTTTCTTGTTTTGTTTTGCTTTGCTCTTAAGATTTATTTTTTAATTTTATTTTTTTCAGTGTTCCAAGATTCATTGTTTATGCCCCACACCCAGTGCTCCATGCAATACATACCCTCAATACCCACCACCAGGTCCGCCTATCCTCCCACCCCCCTCCAAGACCCTCACTTTGTTTCTGAGTCCAAAGTCTCTCATGTTTCATCTCCCTCCCCAATTTACCCCACTTCACACCCCTTTATTTCTTCATAGGTTTTGTTACTATCTCATGTATAATTATATTATATATCATTTTCATACTTGTTTGCGTCTGTCCCATCATTAGAAAGTAAACTGCCTGAGGGCAGGGACATTGCCATTTCTAGGTCTCCACTATATTCCCAGAGCACAGAGCAGTACCTACATGTTGAGGGCCTCCCTTCAACATTTGCTGACTTGAATTGCTTTATTCAGCAGATGATTTCAATACGCCACCTAAATCTCTCTGCTGCAGAGGGCTACATATGCAAGTGAGAGGAAATAAGGAACTCCAGCCAGGATGCTGGCTCACCCGCTGAGTCGATCTTGAGTGTCTTTGAAAGCTAAATGTACATGGACCTTGAAAGTGATGGGAAAGGAAAATTAAAACACAACTGAGAAACCAAACATTGTGACATTTGGGGTAAGAGCATGTTCTGCTGACTTCAAGGGATACCCATGGCAATACAGCCTGATTTTTAAAAAATTCTGGACCCACAAAAAACTAGTAGACAAGTGTAACCCCCTATAAGGAGAATATGGCTCCCTAGTCAATGGTCTTTTCCTGAAGGAAGGTTTGGTTTTGTTTTATCCCTGAATAGTGCTTCTTATTGGGGTTGCATGAGAACCACTGTCTCATAAACTTCCTCAGAGAAACCTGAGTGGCAATTGTCCTCACAAAATATGCATAATCAATCTGAAAACCCATAGCAACAAATCAATGTGTCATACAGCTCCCAGAACTTAGGAAATGCCAGAAGCTCAGGCCAGGCCATTTCCATTATGGGAATTACCTTTGATAAGTTTCAAAGCATAGCCTGGCTTCCGTTATATGTACAGCCAGGCACAGAAATGGAAACTCTGGTCTTGGAAAATCACTGTGTATAATATTTAAGACTTAAGTCAAGCATGTGAATGATGAATTAAAAGGAAAGCAAAAAGTCAGTCTGCTATCTAGCTTTTCCAAATTATAGAAAACACAAAACCCTCAGTTGGTGGTAAGTTTAGAAGCCAACAGCAAGCACAGGAGACCCATCTGAAACAACTCTGTCTGGGACGCACCAACCTCAGCTTCAACATCCTCAGAGAAGGTGAATCAAGACCTCTTGAAGTGACATCTTCAAAATCAGCTTCCAGTGAAGAAAGTATCAAAATGTTCCATAATTGTAATTATATATTAGTACCCACCACAAGTTTTCAACATTGCTGAAGGGATAGGTCTGGGAGTCAGTTGTCCCAGGTGGGATGGCTGTCCACACTACACATGCTGGATGTCTGCCACAGCATAGAAATCCACACCCACTTCTGAGTTGCCTAACTTGAACCTCAATGCCCTCTCCCGCCATGATCACAGTGAATCCTACTGATCTCCCTGCCTCTATTCTGTCACCACTAATCCCTTGTTCAGCCTACCAGTCTTTTCTTTTAGGTTTTTTAATTTAAAGCTTTTTATTTTTCTGTTGAATTTTAAATGTAATATTTTTTTAATTTTTAAATATTATATGTAAGGTATTTTTTATATGTTTGAATTTCAGACTTAAGCTTTAAGAGTACAACAACCTCTATACTGCCCAATTTTCCTCCTCCAATGGGAACTAAAAGAAAACACTTAGATGTAGGCTCTGAAGTCAAATGAATGTGGCTGTAACACAATTGGTAATTGGCTTTCTAATCTCCAAATACCAGCTAGGTGTATAGGACAGCACAGAATATTTCATTAGCCTCCCAATAATGTGAGCCCCACACATCCTACAGGACTTTTTTTTTTCAGGTATTACCAGAATTTATTGAAGGGCTTCTTTTTTTTATTTTTTTTATTTTAAATTTTTTATTTTTTCAGTGTCCCAAGATTCATTGCCCATGCCCCACACCCAGTGCTCCACGCAATAAGTGCCCCCAGTACCCACCACCAGGCTCTCCCATCCCCCACCCCCTCCCTCCAAATCCCTCAGTTTGTTTCTGTGTCCAAAGACTCTCATGTTTCGTTTCTCTCCCTGGATTACCTACTTCCCATTTCCTTTCCGTCTCCGACTGTCCTCTATATTACCCCTTATGCACCACAAGTAAGTGAAACCGTGTGATACTGACTTTCTCTACTTGGCTCATTTCACTCATTATTTTTTTTAAACCCATCTTCTCTGAACTTTTATTTTAAAAAGGTAATTTATGGTTTCTTTCAATGAAAGATGAAATTTCTTTTTGGGGGGTGGATTCCTCTGGTTCATTTTATTTTTTTTATTGTGTTATGTTAGTCACCATAAAATACATCATTAGTTTTTGATGCAGTGTTCCAAGACTCATTGTTTATGTATAACACCCAGTGCTCCCTGCACTATTTGCCCTCCTTAATACCCACCACAACGCTCACCCATCCCCCAACTTCCCTCCACTTTAAAAGTCCTCAGATTGTTTCTCAGAGTTCACAGTCTCTTGTGGTTTTTCTCTGCCTCCAGTTTGCCACAATTCACTTTTCTTTCCTTCTCCTAATGTCCTCCATGCTATTCCTTATGTTCTATAAGCAAGTGAAATTATGTGATAATTGACTTTCTCTACTTTATTTTTTTCACTCAGCATAATCTCCTCCAGTTCCATCCATGTTGATGCAAAATCCATCCTTTCTGATGGCTGAGTAAATTCCATTGTTTATATGGACCACATCATTTTTATCCATTCCTCTTCTGAAGGGCATCTCAGCTCATTCTATAGTTTGGCTATTCTGAACATTGCTGCCATAAACATTGGGGTACATATGGCCCTTCTTTTCACTACATCTGTATCATTGGGATAAATACCCAGTAGTTCAACTGCCGGGTCATAGGGAAGCTCTATTTTTAATTTACTGAGGAATCTCTACACTGTTTTCCAAAGTGGCTGCACCAACTTGCATTCCCACCAACAGTGTAAGAGGGTTTCCCTTTCTCCGCAGCCTCTCCAACACTTGTTGTTTCCTGCCTTCTTAATCTTTGCCATTCTAACTGGTGTAAGGTGATATCTCAATGAGGTTTTGATTTGAATTTTCCTCATGGCCAATGATGATGAACATTTTTTCATGTGTCCACTATCCATTCATTTGCAGGTCTTCATTGGAGAAGTGTCTGTTCATGTCTTCTGCCCATTTTTTGACATGATTATCTAAGTGAATTTTTACTTTTGTTTTCCTTGCTTTTCGAGACATATCTTGAAAGAAGTTGGTGTGGTTGGTGTTGAAGAGGTTGCTGCCATTGCCCTCCTCCAGGATTTTAATGGATTCCTGTCTCAAGTTGAGGTCTTTCATCCATTTTGAGTTTGTCTTTGTGTATGGTGTAAGAGAATAGTCAACTTTCATTCTTCTATACATAGCTGTCAAATTTTCCCAGAATCATTTATACAAGAGACTGTCTTTTTTTTCACTGGCTATTTTTTCCTGCTTTGTTGAAGATCATTTGACTATAGAATTAAAGATCCATATCTGGGATTTCTACTCTGTTCCATTGGTTTATGTGTCTGTTTTTGTACCAGTACCATGTTGTCTTGGTAATCACAGCTTTGTAATAAATCTTGAAATCAGGCAACATGATACTCCAGCTGTGTTTTTCTTCTTCAACATTTCCTTAGCAATTCAGGGCCTTTTCTGGTTTCATACAAATTTTAGAATTTTTTGTTCCTGCACTTAGAAAAATGCCTATGGGGGCGCCTGGGTGGCTCAGTTGGTTAAGCGACTGCCTTCGGCTCAGGTCATGATCCCGGAGACCCGGGATCGAGCCCCACATCGGGCTCCCTGCTCGGCGGGAAACCTGCTTCTCCCTTTCTCACTCCCCCTGCTTGTGTTCCCTCTCTGGCTGTGTTTCTCTCTGTCAAATAAATAAATAAAATCTTTAAAAAA